>CAXHKG010000056.1:0-41765 GCA_964016985.1 Anodontia alba | reverse complement strand
TTTTGGTGACAGTTCAGGGATTGTGATGACTAGCTTTGTGTTGCAGTCTTTGAACATTTTATGTAAATCATCTGAAGGAATAAACATACGTGCAGATTCGGCATAATTTCAAGTTCGTTCACAAGGCTTAAGAACAGCAATGACTTCAGCAAATGGGCAAAACTTAGTTGTCAAACGCAGAATTCTTAAATCATTAACGTGCTGTAACCCATTCATGACGAATGAACTCTTTTCCAATTTATTTGAACATGCCCATTTCTACTTCAAGGGGTGTTTGGTAAAGTTTATTTTTTATCATTCCTATACAAGAAACCATGTATTTAAAGGCAAAAACATGTAGACCCTGTGCCGCAGTCTGAATGCGGCGTCTGATCTGGGTGTACACTGTTTGCCAATGTCCCTTTAAAAGAACATTAGGCATGAATGGGTTCAAATGAAAATGTCATTTGGAGGTAAGATTTGAAAGTTTTAAATTCTGTTATACATTAGTATCGTCTGTCTAAACTTTATTCAGTTATTGACTACAGTACGTTAAACACTGTCAGTTAGTTAGTTAGTTAGTTAGTTATAAGGGAAGAAAGGCTTTCGTTCCATCGTTCCATGTGTACGATATAGCAGTTTATTGTTATCTATAGTTTCTAACATACTTTTATGATAATAACAAAAGTATACAAGCACCGCCCGCAGTCTGAATTAAAACTTCATAGATCGCCACATATGAGCTAGCACATGAGTAAAGGGTACTTATCATATAGGCGACCAGTAAAGACTCAGGCGAGCCTGCGCATACGCGCAGACTCGCCAGAGCCTTTGCTGTTCGCAGACATGTAGTAGAGATCTTCAGGAACCTTCAGGCAAATACCGCATGCCTGCAGCCAAAATTGGGGACTGCACATGTGCGTTTGAAAAACCAAAAACCGGAAAACCATTAAATACCTTTTTTTCGTGTGCCGGCTCATATGTAGTTAGGAAACGATTGGCAAACAGTTTCTGAAAAGTCGTTTAACCCTTAAAATGACAAGAAAACTTGCATCTGAAAATGTCGTCTGTTTATGTCGTCTGCTGAATATTCTTGCAAACTTTTCAAACCTATTTTATGCATACAGGCAAAGAGTGTGGACCCTGATCAGACTGCTCCTAGGAGCAGTCTGATCTGGGTCCACACTGTTTGCAAAAATGACTTTTAAAATCACAAGCAGACGACAAAGCAGACGACAATTGTTTTGATTGGCAGTTTAAGGGTTAAATATATTCATTTACATGTATTTACTCAATATAAGTCTATGGTGATTTTCGGTTGCCGTTCAAACCCAACCAAAACAGCAGATCGGCATAAATTTCTCAGTCGAATGCTTCCCAACCTCTACCTAAGCAACATTTCTAACAAATTAAATTCAGATCTCTTCAGTGGTTTCGGAGAAGTCATTACAAAGCACAATAGGACACGTCTACGCTTGCACAAGCGTTCAAACTCCTTAACCTTTATCATTCTCTATGCAAATTCAGCAGACGACCAATTGAGAACAGTTTCTTGAAAATAGGCTTTGGCAAATGACAAACCTATTTCCTATATATATATATATATATATATATATATATATATATATATATCTCTATATATATATATATATATATATATATATATATATATATATATATATATATATATATATATATATATATATATATATATATATATATATATATATCCACAGAAATGTTTACCTAGCATTAAACATTTACCCATAATAAACCTTGAGCTAATTAATACTGAAATAAACAGAGGCATAGCATTTTCTACACTACTGCGTGTGCGTCCAGCGAAGACAGATCAGCCTGCGGATCCGCGCAGTCTTATTAGAGTCTTCGATGTTCGCCTGAAGACGCTTTGGATCTTTGGCCCCCAACAGAGTGCCATGTGAAGACTCTGATCAGACTGTGCGGATGTGCAGGCTGATCTGAGTCTTCGCTGGGCGCACGTGCAATCTTGTAGGAAATACTGTGCCTCGGATCCTATTATTACCTTGTGTAAACAAGGGGTTAAGTGTCTGTAAAACAGCATTGATAAGTGAGGTCGCGTAAAAGATGACATGATATTCAATATGGTTCGGTGCCACGATAGCCACTACGTCTCCAGGAAGGATACCAAATTTCCGTAGTCCTGCTGCCAGCCGCTCTGATCTAGTTATCACATCTTGATAAGTATAAAATCTTCCAGTAGACCCGTCTATCTAGAAACAAAGACATGGTGAAATAGACGCTGGCTCAGTAGAGGGGTTGTGTCTTACCCAGAATCTTATAATTCTGGAATTATAAGCCTCTGGTCTTACCTTATTCGTCTGTTGTATATCTCACCGTGGCTATAATAGTTTGCTCGGACTTTCAGTTTGGGAATGAACTATCATCTGTAATTTATCGCAGTGTTGAGAAATTAATTTATGTATTCTTCGTTGATCCACAGTTTCATCGAGGAACCATGCGCGGATCGACCAATTATGTGCAGCTACAACTTATCACGATTAATGTTGAGGTGTGAATGCTCGTAAAACCAGGAGTAAGCCCTATCCCTATCCCTATCCCTATCCCCCCCCCCCCCCCCCCCACACACACACATACACACACACCCGCACCACCATCACCCCCACTCCTTCCCCCGCCCCAACACGCACTAAACGGTCAAGGAGGTAATTCCGTTGTAGTTTCTCTTAGTTCTTTATTTTCGTTCGGTTTTCGTATAGAGTACTGGTTTGTGATGTTGTTTCGTACAATTCAAAAGATTTGAGCCAGTGCACGATAAAAACTGGAGGCCCAATTGGGCCAGAAATCGCTCACCTGGGTTAGACTGATCATGAAATGCTACATTGTGCCATATTGGCCATCTTGGCTATCAGATCAGATTGCCACCAAGGCCCCCATCTTGGATATTGGAACTGAACGATTTAGCAATTATTCTAAATCTCCATGCAACTCCGATGCCTTACATCAAGTTTCGGGTCAATCTGACTTACTGTTTGGGAGCTGAGGTGATTCAAAGATTTTCAAGATGGCTGCCATGGTGACCATCTTGGATATCAGAACGGAACCATTTTAGCAATTCTAAATTTCTATGCTGCCCCGATACTTTCCACCAAGTTTCCGCTCCATCCGACTTACGGTTCGGGAGGAGATAACAATTGAAAACTTTCAAGATGGCCGCCATGGCTGTCATCATTGTTTGTGTTGAGGTTTTACAGTCCAGTCAACCAAACGGTCATGTCGAGTGTGGTCAGTTTACTTAACCATACTTTTACTGGGCAGGCTTAGCCCTCAAAGCGGTTAACCAGTATTGTGCACATTCTTTCACCAGAAACTGACAAATGCCCTTCTTGGATCAGCGGAAGGGAGAGAATGACCGTAGAAAATATTTCATGATCAAATCTCCACGAAAGAATGCTGCCGACCCCGCAGAGGTCATCAAAGAAACGATTCTGATGGATATGTCGAAAATCTAAAAAAGTTACTGACGGACATACAAATGAGGGACGGACCATGGTCAACAGACCACGGCATAAGCTGACCTGGAGCAAAGCTCCGTATGAGCTAACAATTCAAGATCTTCAAGATGGCTGCTGTAACGGCCATCGTAGATAACGTAACAAAATGTTTTTAGCAATTCTGAATCTCCAGGTCGTCCCAGTGCCTCCCACCAAGATTCGGCCCAATCTGACTTACCATTAGGGAGCAGATTAGGTTTGAAGATTTTCATGATGGCCACCATTTGGGCCATCTTAGATATCGGAACGATTTTTGCAATTAAGAATCTCTATGTCACTTCGATGCTTCCCATCAAGTTTGGGATGAATCCGCATTACGGTTTGGGAGGAGATGTCGTCTGAAGAATTTCAAGATAGCAACCATCTTGAATATCGGAATGGAAAGAATTTAGCAGTTCTGAATCTCCATGTCTCTCCAATGCCTCCGATTAAGTTTCAGCTTAATCCGACTTACCGTTCGGGAGCAGATGTCGTTTCAAGATTTTCAAGCTGGCCACCATGGCGGCCATCTTGGATATTGGAACGGAACGAATTTAGCAAAACTAAATCTCCATGTCATCCAAATGCCTCCCAAAAAGTTTCGGCTCAACAATCCGACTAACCGTTCTGATAAAGACGTGGTTTAAATATTTTCAAGCTGGCCACCGTGGCGGCCAACTTGAATATCGGAACGGAACGATTCTAGCAGTTCTGAATCTCTGTGTTGTTCTGATGCCTCCAATCAAGTTTCAGCTCAATCAGTTGAAGATTTTCAAGATGGCCGACATTGCGGCCAACTTGGACATCGAAACGGAATGATTTTAGTAATCCAAACTCTCCATGTAGCCCCATTGCCTTCCACCAAGTTTGGGCTCAATCTGACTTAGGGTTCTGGAGCAGATGTGGTTTCAAGATGTTCAAGATGGCCGCCTGGGCGACCATCTTGGATATCAGAACATCTCTATGTCGCTTCAATGCTTCCCATCAAGTTTCGGCTCAATCTGACTTACGGTTTGGAAAGAGATGACGTTTGAAGAATTTCAAGATGGCTGCAATGGCGGCAGCCATCTTGATTATTGTAACGGAACGATTTTAGCAATTCTAAATCGCTATGTCGCTCCGATGCCTCCCATCAAGTTTCGGCTCAATCCGACTTACGGTTTGGGAGATGTCGTTTGAAGAAGTGCAAGATGGCCGCCATAGCCATCTTTGGATATCAGAACTGAATGATTTTAGCAATTCTGAATCTCTATGTCACTCCAATGCCTCCTATCAAGTTTCGGCTAAATCTGACTTATGGTTTGGGAGGAGATGTTTGAAGAATTTCAAGATGGCCATCTTGGATATCGGAACGGAACGTTTTAGCAATTCTGAATTTCTATGTCACTGTGATGCCTCCCATCAAGTTCCGGCTCAATCCGACTTGCGGTTTGGTAGGAGATGTCGTCTGAAGAATTTCAAGATGGCGCCATAACGGCCATCTTGGATATCGGAATGGAATGATTTTAGCAATTCTTAATCTCCATGTTGCCACAATGCCTCCCACTAAGTTTCGGCTCAATCCAGCTTTTGGTTCTGGGATGTCAAAAATGTGAAACTTACGACGGATGACGGACGACGGACAACAGGCCATGACATAAGCTGACTTGGAGCAAAGCTGCAGGTGTGCTAAAAATAATGAGACCTGTGTGACTAGCAAAGACTCAGATTAGTCTGTACATCCACCCAGAATCGCAAGGATCCGCACTTTTTGGATGGACCAGAGGCTGTGGAAGGCACATGCGATCAGCGACCCTGATCAGATTGCGTGGATGCGCAGGCTCATCTGAGTCTTCGCTGGTCGCACAAGTCTTATTGTAGGTTTTGTCGTGCGCTGGCACATTACTTTTAGTAAGATACATAGGGAATGCCAACGAACAAAGAACTGCAACAGAGGGACCGCCTGGAAGAAAAAAAAGACTTAAACCAGTTTTACTCGCCCTCGCCCTCCCATTCGCTTTCAATTCGGATGCAGCCCCTGCATCGCTGACCTGATACCAGACAAGCTTAAAACGAACTAGGACAGATGATAGGGTTAAAAAGCATGTACAGAAGAGATGAAAATAGGTTAAAAGAAAATTGCTGTTGTTTTACGGTATGCGTCCAGACTGCCTCACTAAACTGATCCAGAGTGGACAGCAGTACCAAACTACCGCCTCCAGTGGGATTCGAGCCCGAAACCTCGTGAAAGTCGGCAGTGCTAACCACTAGGCCACCCGGGCGCTTCATTTGAATTGTGAATAAGCTACTGCTTATATTGCACACAAGTATGAGCTTTCGCAAAAAGCTTGGTCTACGCTAAGCGTAGGCCAAGCTTTTTGTGAAAGCTAATACTTGGTTATAACGTTGAGCAATACATGGGAAATAGCATTGGACCAGTCCATGACATTTCATACAGTGCTTCCGGAGCAATGACAAATATTAAGATTGTCTATGCCCACGGGGCGGGGCGTAAACAATTACATAGACACTTTAAGATAACATGGCGGTAGCTCACTCAGATACAGGAACATGTTAAGCTGCTCAGCGCACGCTGCGTTTGTTGTCCACAAATTATCCAAATATAAAAAGGACATTTTGGTAAGATTTTGAATAATAGAATTAATACAAACCACGGCCTCCTGGTCCTTGAATTTCTTCATCGTATCTAGTATATATTTTCCAAAATTCATAACCGGTATATCCTCCAGTCGGAGTGGTCTGTTACTGGTTGACATTTTACTTTTTGGCAATACACTCACTATTCCTTTGCATTTATGTTTTGAAACTACATAATATCTAGGTATAGATATAAAATATAACCATGTTCGGTGACCTGTGATTTCTGGTTTCTATTTTCTTTTTGAGATAATACAGCTGGGAACCAGAACCCTAAGGTCACCGGACCAGGTTATATTTTTTCCTATATTTTAGGTAGCCGTTTTATGCATGATAAATAAGCCAATACTTTATCTGTTTTATTTACCATATACTCTCCAAATACTCGGACAGCATAAATCGTCACCATGCTTGTCCTAAAGTTAAAAAGTGCATTTTTCTTGTGTCTAAAACTGGTGGGTGAGTGGCAAACAGTGCAGATTCCGTTCTGACGTATCTGATCCGGGTCGATACTGTTTGCTAAGACCTGTCTGTCCGAACACAACACCTTTACCATAGGTTTAGTTTTAAACAGCTACGTGTTTAATCTTTACCACTATGAGACAATATTCAGAAGAGGACCAATTGGTGGTATTTTCTTATTTTTCCAGAAAATAGGCTTTGACATTTCATGCAAATTGTCGGAGACAATTTGCATGAAATGTTAAAGACTATTTTCTTGAGTAAAAAAAATAAGAAAAAAATATTTCAAAACGTCGTCTTCTGAAAATTTTACCCGGTATGCTAACCGTTCAATCTCATGTTTATATCTGGGCTTCGGCGTGTGGAAAGAGTCGTTATCGCCACGAGTGAACAGTGGCGAACAGCCGGATAAGCCTGCTAAATATGATCGGGAATGATTAGATATTAAGATTGATTAGATACTAATTAGGAGCTGCAGAATATAGTATAACCTCAATGGCTCGAACCCGGATGGCTCGTTTACCGTGGATGATTCGAACTCTATTGTCAGTCCCTACAAAATCCTTCCAATAGCTCAAGAAAACAAATATTTAGGGATTTTTTTCTTATTTTATCATGGAATTGTATGTTGCGTGTACTCATTAGAATCGCCTCATCGAGGCGATATTCATGAGTACACTCAACATACAATCATTGTGTAGAAAATCGAAAAGATTACCCTAAATTATCGCTATTTGCTTCCTGAACTGGTGACATGATTAACCCTCAGTGGCTCGAACTACCCATGTCTCGAACGAATTTCCATGGTCCCAAAGATGTTCGAGCCATTGAGGTTCGACTGTATATAGCTCTTGGTGATGACGATTTCGTGTTTAACGCCCCTTTGACGTTACTTAAGTCATATCGAGACGGCGGAATAATAATGAAATGCTCTGTGCAATGAAGCGCCGTACAGTCATTTATGCTAAGTTTGGCCTCCATCCGGATTCGAACCCTGGGCCTTACATTCCTAAGTCGGGAGTGCTAATCACTCAACCACCCGGGCGCTTAACAAAGACTCTAGCATATATTGTAATAATCCTAAGTATTACATTATTTTATTTCTCATTATTCTTTTTTTTTTTTTTTTTTTGCTTTTCTTACATTTTTCAGATTTTTCCCTTTATTTTTTTAGTGTCATTTTTTTTTCTGCTCAGTAATGCTTTTAATTATTTTTCTCTGATCAGGTAATTGTTTTCTAATCAGTAACCCCCATCAGGATCCTCTTTTTAGGTCCTGTCTAAATTGTACGGTAGATAGCAAGGTAGTAAGGTCGTTGACCTAAATATAAAATACTGTGTTACCGTAGAAACACTAAATATTGCATCACGAAAACATGCCTATATAATTTTGACCCCCTTAAACCCTACTTTTCTGCAGTAAAACTGGCGTTTACAGGTGTATACATTTTTTTCTGATTTCTGCTAAAAAACATGGACCGCCGAGGCGGTTCTAATGAGTACCAACATCTACGTATTGAGGGCGAGGCGGTTTTAACGAGTACCCACAATCCATGTTTTTGAGCAGAAATATGAAAAAATATCAGAATTTTTTGTCAGAAAATTTTCAGTTTTTGGAGGTGAAATTTTCTATATATTTGAATAGGCGTATTTTCGTAATGGGACATCTTAACTCCTTACCATATTTTATCAAACATTGAACAAGTATTTAACTATTTGCTCATGTGTATAAAAAAAAACTTCTTCACTGAGCTGCAAACAGTGCAGACAATGATCAGACGCCGCGGAGGCTAATCTTGGTCTACAGTGTTAGCTCCGGCCTGTCTGCCTGAATACTAAGGGTTAATCCGCACATAATTTAGGCCAAAGAAAAACAAGAGGACCATGATGGTCCTATATCGCTCACCTGAGCAAACAGATTTGCATACTTACATTACTGTTGAAGTTTCAGCCAAGTTCACTGCTCTAAATTTCATAGCCCTGCACCCCCACCCCCCACAGCAGCCATGTTTTTTTTTCTTTTAAACACATCATGACAACTAAATCTTGAAAGAGGGTCACCAAAGGAACATTTCTGCCAACTCAGTCAATGCATCAAAGCGAAAACATAAAAATCAAATTAATCACTATAATAAACAAAGACGAGTACTCATGGCTAATTCTACTGTATGCCAGAGTAAATGAAAACCAATAGTAGAACCACGGCGGGCCAAGCCAAAGACATATCGTCAAGCCCCAACCCATTGGTTAAAGTTTTACGAAGAGGCCGTCATTGAGTCTGAGGCCCGAACCGCCGTCGTGCAATTAAAGAGTGAAGCATAGCCATCAACAATGATTGGGTTGACATTTTAAATTTTTCTATATAGATATATAGGAAAAATAAGCCCTGCCCCCTGGCGGCCATGTTTTTTGACGAATCCAAATGGCTTGAACAATCTTGGTAGAGGATTACCAAAGGAACATTTCTGCAAAATTATATGGAAATCGGTCCAGTGGTTTCTGACAAGAAGATTTTAACATTTTTCTATATAGATATATAGGGAAAATAAGCCCCGCCCCCTGGCGGCCATGTTTCTTGGCGAATCCAAATGGCTCGAACAATCTTGGTAGAGGATCATCAAAGGAACATTTCTGCAAAATTATATGGAAATCGGTCCAGTGGTTTCTGACAAGAAGATTTTTAAAGTTTTCTATATAGATATATAGGGAAATTAAGCCCCGCCCCCTGGCGGCCATGTTTTTTGACGAATCCAAATGGCTTGAACAATCTTGGTAGAGGATCACCAAAGGAACATTTCTGCAAAATTATATTGAAATCGGTCCAGTGGTTTCGGACAAGAAGATTTTTAAAGTTTTCTATATAGATATATAGGGAAAATAAGCCCCGCCCCCTGGCGGCCATGTTTTTTGACGAATCCAAATGGCCTGAACAATCTTGGTAGAGGATCACCAAAGGAACATTTCTGCAAAATTATATGGAAATCAGTCCAGTGGTTTCTGACAAGAACATTTTTAAAGTTTTCTATATAGATATATATGGAAAATAAGCCCTGCCCCCTGGCGGCCATGTTTTTTGACGAATCCAAATGGCTTGAACTATCTTGGTAGAGGATCACCAAAGGAATATTTCTGCAAAATTATATTGAAATCGGTCCAGTGGTTTCGGACAAGAAGATTTTTTAAGTTTTTAGTTAAAAAATCTATTTTTAGCTCCTGTGACCTAGATATGCAATGGACCGGAACCATTTGAACAACTTTGAAAGAGGACCAACCAAGGATCATTCCTGTGAAGTTTGGTCAAATTCCAATCAGTGGTTTAGGAGGAGATGTTATTTAAAGATTGTGAACGGACGGACGGACAGACGGACGACGACGGACGGTGGTGATCACAACGGCTCACCTTGAGCCTTCGGCTCAGGTGAGCTAAAAATATGTGTGAAAAAAAAATAGGTAGGGTAGGTAGGGATTTTTCTTTTTAAATTTTTTTATGCAGAATTATACTATAATTATAAAATATAGTTGGACCGCAGATATTCACATAAAATGTTACCAAGTCAGTTTGGCTATCCTCAGACGTGCCTAAAAATAATGACTGAATTGCAAACAGTATAGATCCTGATCAAAGTGCTCCTGTATGAGCAGTTTGATCTCGTTCCTCACCCTTTGCTCAAACCTACTTGTCCGAATAATTAGCATAGTATATATAAATATAAAATATTTTGGATAAATATTTTATCCAAGTAAAACAGGAAAATATTGTTAGGAATCAGCAGAAAAAAAAATACATAGATTGGGGTTACCCTAAACACATTTTTTTTTATTTTTATTTTATATATTTTTATATATATTTTTTTTTGGCCTTATATGGCAATATGGCATCTGTGGTCAATGTTCTTTCTTTTTTCCACTTTCTGAACGAAGGACAATCCCTGATAGAATGGTTTTATTTAAGCATTCGTCAAGGATGCTGGTCATACTTAAATTACCTCCCTTGACCAATAAGCCAAGGTCAATAACCAGTTTTGCAAAGGGAGATAATTAAGAGGACTGGATATACCTGGTAGATTTTCTGCCATGTTTTACTTAGCAGACATTTTTTTGTGATTTCCTGTTTGCAGTTCTGCACATCAAGTACCTTTAGAATAGGGATTTCTCTAAAAAATAAACAACTTGCATTTCTTGCCTCTCTTTGCAAAAGTGTTTATTCCGTCACCTTACTTTGTGGAGCGCTGTGGTGCAGTGGTAAAGCGTCGGACTCGAGATCGAGAGGTACCGGGTTAGATCCCCACTTACAGCAAGTGTTGTTTCCTTGAGCAAGAGACTTTATCAACATTGCTTAGTATAATCCACTTCTGTGCTTCATTCAGTTTCCATTCGATTCGACTCATTCAACCCATTTAATGATACAGTTTACGCAAATGATCCCAACCATGTTCATAATCTTTTTTCAGCCTTTCCCCAAGCAGTAACATATGTTAAAGGCTTCATATTCCTCAAAAATAGACGTTTTTTTTTTGTTTTGTTTTTTTTATCCAAGAACGGTTTAATGAATTGATATATAGTATCAATACGATCATAAAATGATGCATCTAACAGCCTGTAAAATTTCAGTTAGTCTCTCATTTTTGAACTGGATCAAAAATGAAATGTTTTTTTATCGTATCTCTGAATTAATGTTGGCAACATTAATTCAGAGATAGGATAAAAATCATGTCATTTTTGATCCCGTTCAAGAAGGAGAGAATTACTGAAATTTTATAGGCTTGTCAAGTGCCACATTTTATGATCGTATTGATACCATATATCTATTTATTAAACCTTTCTTGGATAACAAGAGGACCATGATGGTCCTATATCGCTCACCAGAGCAAACAGATTTGCATACTTATATTACTGTTGAAGTTTCAGCCAAGTTCACTGCTCTAAATTTTATAGCCCTGCACCACCCTCCGCGCCCCCCCACCCCACCCCCACCAACCAACCCCCAACAGCAGCCATGTTGTTTCTTTTTAACGCATCATGACAACTCAATCTTGAAAAAGGGTCACCAAAGGAACATTTCTGCCAAGTTATATTGAAATTGGTCCAGTGGTTTCTGACAAAAAGATTTTTAAAGTGTTTTATATAGCTATAAAGCCCTACCCCCTAATAGCCATTTTTTTTTTTTTTTTTTTTTTTTTTTTGACGAATCATGACAGCTAGAAAAAACTTAATAGAGGGTCACCAAAGGAACATTCTTGCCAAGTTAAACTGAAATTGGTTCAGTGGTTTCTGACAAGAAGATTTTCAAATTTTTCTATCTAGATATATAGGGAAAATAAGCCCCACCCCCAAACAGCTATGTTTTTTGACAAATCAGGATTGCTTGAACATTCTTGGTAGAGGGTCACCAAAGCAACATTTAAATCGGTCAGGGGGTATTTGACAAGAAGAATTTCAAAGTTTTCTATATAGATATATACGGAAAATAAGCCCCACCCCTACTGGGGGCCATGTTTTTTGACGTATCATGAAGGCTTGAACATTCTTGGTAGAAGGTCACCCATTACGCAAACACGTCAATTCAAATATACTGAAAATTTTACTGCCAAAAAATGAAAATTTTCAGATAAAAATGTCTGGTATTTTTCTTATTTCTGCTCGAAACATAGATTGTGGGTACTCGTTAGAACCGCCTCAACGAGGCGGTTCCAACAAGTACCCACGAACTATATATTTGAGCAGAAACAAGAGAAATAATGTATACCCCTGTATACCCCAGTTTTACTATAAAAAAGTGGGGTTTAAGGGGGTCAAAATTATATAGGCGTGTTTTCGTGATGAAAGCAACATTCCTGTCAAGTTACATTGAACTCGGTGCAACGGTTTCTTACGAGAAGATTTTTTAAAGTTTTTTATATAGATATATAGGGAAAATAAGCCCCGCCCCGTAGCGGCCATGTTTTTTGACGAATCATGACAGCCTGAACAAACTTGGTAGAGGGTCACCAAAGAAACATTCCTGCTAGGTTATATTGAAATCGGTCCAGTGGTTTCTGACAAGAAGATTATTAAAGTTTTCTATATATATATATATATATATATATATATATATATATATATATATATATATATATATATATATATATACAGGGAAAATAAGCCCCACTCGCTAGCGCCCATGTTTTTTGACAAATCACGATTACTTGAACAATCTTGGTACAGGGTCACCAAGGAAACATGTCTGCCAAGTTTTATTGAAGATTTTTTCAAGTTTTCTATATAGATATACAGGGAAAATAAGTCCTGCCCCCTAGCAGCCATGTTTTTTGACAAATCATGACGGCTTGAACAATCTTGGTAAAGGGTCACCAAGGAAACAGTTCTGCCAAGTTCTACTGAAATCGGTCCAGTGGTTTCTGACAAGAAGATTTTTTTTCAAGTTTTCTATATAGATATATAGGGAAAATAAGCCCTGCCCATTTGCAGCCACATTTTTTGACGAATCATGACGGCTTCGACAACCTTGGTAGCAGGTGACCAAAGACACATTCCTGCCAAGTTATATTGAAATTGGTCCATTGGTTTCTGACAAGAAGATTATAGATAAATAGGGAAAATAAGCCCCGCCCCCTGGCGGGCATGTTTTTTGACGAATCCAAATGGCTTGAACAATCTTGGGAGAGGATCACCAAAGGAACATTTCTGCAAAATTATATTGAAATCGGTCCCGTTGTTTCTGACAAGAAGATTTTTTAAGTTTTCTATATAGATATATAGGGAAAATAAGCTCCGCCCCCTGGCGGCCATGTTTTTTGACAAATCCAAATGGCTTGAACAATCTTGGTAGAAGATCACCAAACGAACATTTCTGCAAAATTATATAGAAATCGGTCCAGTGGTTTCTGACAAGAAGATTTTTAAAGTTTTCTTTATAGATATATAGTGAAAATAAGATCCCGCCCCCTGGCGGCCATGTTTTTTGATGAATCCAAATGGCTTGAACAATCTTGGTAGAGGATCACCAAAGGAACATTTCTGCAAAATTATATGGAAATCAGTTCAGTGGTTTCCGACAAGAAGATTTTTAAAGTTTTCTATATAGATATATATGGAAAATAAGCCCTGCCCCCTGGCGGCCATGTTTTTTGACGAATCCAAATGGCTTGAACAATCTTGGTAGAGGATCACCAATGGAACGTTTCTGCAAAATTATATGGAAATCGGTCCAGTGGTTTCTGACAAGAAGATTTTTTTAAGTTTTCTATATAGATATATCGGGAAAATAAGTCCCGCCCCCTGGCGGCCATGTTTTTTGACGATTCAAAATTGCTTGAACAATTTTGGTAGAGGATCACCAAAGGAACATTTCAGCAAAATTATAATGAAATCGGTTCAGTAGTTTCTGACAAGAAGATTTTTTTAAGTTTTCTATATAGATATATAGGGAAAATAAGCCCCGCCCCCTGGCAGCCATGTTTTTTGACGAATCCAAATGACTTGAACAATCTTGGTAGAGGGTCACCAAAGGAACATTTCTGCAAAATTATATGGAAATTGGCTCAGTGGTTTCTGACAAGAAGATTTTTTAAAAAATTTTAGTTAAAAAATCTATTTTTAGCTCCTATGACCTAGATATGCAATGAACCGGAACCATTTGAACAATTCTGAAAAGACCAACCAAGGATCAATCCTGTGAAGTTTGGTCAAATTCCAATCAGTGGTTTAGGAGGAGATGTTGTTTAAAGATTGTGAACGGACGGACGGACGGACAGACGGACGACGACGACGCCGACGACGACGACGGACGGTGAGTGATCACAATAGCTCACCTTGAGCCTTCGGCTCAGGTGAGCTAATAAAATGTCTATTTTTAAGGAATATGGAGCCTTAAAATATGAACCAGCCCAAGACAAAACCTACAATAAAATCTGTGTGCCCAGCAAATACTGAGATCAGCCTATTACAGGCACCCAGTATGGTAAGGGTTCCCGTTTATCCCAGTTTGGGTACCACTCAAAATGTAGACGGCAAAGACTCTGATTAGACTGCAGAGTTGTGCAGGCTGATCCGAGTCATCGCTGGTCGCACAAGTCTAATTGTAGGTTTTGTCGTGCACTGGCTCATATCATTTTAAAGCTTAAATTTTATACTTTTAAATGACTTGCTTTTTGTTTTGTTTTTTAGTTTTTTTTAATCTCGTACATGTAACAGGTAGTAAGCAAAATATGCCATTAGAGCCCTGTCAACATTACTGATGATTCAGTACCAAAGTAAAGACCCCTAAAGGGTCCCAAATTTTCGGATAGACTGAAGAAGTGTTAGTGAACAAAACTGTATCACAAAATTTTGAAAAAAAAAAAAAAAAAAAATGATTCGAAATAAAGTTACAGCTAAATCACTTATCCATATTTTTTCAGTCCTGAATTTTTTTTAAAAAAAAGGACCACACAAATTCTGAATGGAAGCAGAAAGAAACTATGATATGCTTTTTGAGACAATATATCAAACTTTTGGTATGCAACATTTCATTTAGTTTTGCCCAGAAATAAAAGAGCTGAATCCATTTAAGTTTTCTCAGATCTTGATTTCCAGTTTGCAGAAATAAGCCACAATTGTTTGAGACCAATCAATCTTCATTTTCTCATGACCACGGACAGGAATCTGGACTTAACTAAGGCCAGCCTACAAAGACTGTCCCCTTTGTTCAATAACGACTGGACAGCAAAAAAGGAATGCTTCTTTTATGAAATAATTAAGCAACAAGAGGACCATGATGGTCCTATATCGATCACCTGAGCAAACAGCTTTGCATACTTACTGTTGAATGTTCAGCCAAGTTCACTGCTCTAAGATTTTTGTATAAATTTTATAGCCTTGCACCCCAGCGGCCATGTTTTTTTCATGCATCATGATGGCTTGAACTGAATATTGAAAGAGGGTCACCAAAGAACCAATTTTGCTGTTATATTGAAATTGGTCCAGTGGTTTCTGACAAAAAGATTTTTAAAATGTCTTATATAGATATATAGGGAAATTAAGCCCCACCCCCTAACGGCCATGTTTTTTGACAAATCTTGACAGCTTGAACAAACTTGGTAGAGGGTCACCAAAGGAAAAATCCTGACAAGTTATATTGAAATCAGTTCAGTGGTTTCTGACAAGAAGATTTTTAAAGTTTTCTATTTAGATATATGGAGAAAATAAGCCCCACCCCTAGCAACCACGTTTTTTGACTAATCATGATCGCTTGAACAATCTTGGTAGAGGGTCACCAAAGCAACATTCCTACCAAGTAATATTGAAATCAGTCAGGTGGTTTCTGACAAGAAGAATTTTAAAGTTTGCTATACAGATATATACGGAAAATAAGCCCCGCCCCCTGACGGCCATGTTTTTTGACGTATCATGAGGGCGCAATCTTGGTAGAAGGTCGCCAGCCCACCATTCCTGTTAAGTTACATTGAACTCAATCCAATGGTTTCTTACGAGAAGATTTTTAAAGTTTTCTATATAGATATATAGGGGAAATATCCCCCGCCCCCTAGCGGCCATGTTTTTTGACGAATCATGATGGCTTGAACAATCTTTGTAGAGGGTCACCAAAGAAGCATTCCTGCCAAGTTATATTGAAATCGGTCCATTGATTTCTGACAAGAAGATTTTTAAACTTTTCTATATAGATATATTGGGAAAATAAGCCCCTCCCCATGGCGGCCATGTTTTTTGACGAATCATGATAACTTGAACAATCTTGGTAGAGGGTCAACAAGGAAAGATGTCTACCAAGTTATAATGAAATCGGTCCAGTGGTTTCTGACAAGAAGATTTTTTAATTTTTCTATATAGATATATTGGGAAAATAAGCCCCTCCCCATGGCGGCCATGTTTTTTGACGAATCATGATAACTTGAACAATCTTGGTAAAGAGTCAACAAGGAAATATTTCTACCAAGTTATAATGAAATCGGTCCAGTGGTTTCTGACAAGAAGATTTATAAAGTTTTCTTTATATATATATAGGGAAAATAGGCCCCACCCCCTAGCGGCCATGTTTTTTGACGAATCATGACGGCTTGAACAATCTTGGTAGAGGGTCACCAAAGCAACATTCCTGTCAAGTTACAATGAACTCGAGCCAACAATTTCTTACGAGACGATTTTTAAAAGTTTTCTTTATAGATATATAGGGAAAATATGCCCCGCCCCCTAGCGGCCATGTTTTTTGACGAATCATGACAGCTTGGACAATCTTGATAGAGGGTCACCAAAGGAACATTCCTGCCAAGTTATATTGAAATTGGTACATTGGTTTCTGACAAGAAGATTTTTAAACTTTTCTATATAGATATATAGGGAAAATAAGCCCCGCCCTCTGGCGGCCATGTTTTCTGACGAATCCAAATGGCTTGAACAATCTTGGTAGAGGATCACCAAACGAACATTTCTGCAAAATTATATGGAAATCGGTCCAGTGGTTTCTGACAAGAAGATTTTTAAACTTTTCTATATAGATATATAGGGAAAATAAGCCCCGCCCCCTGGCGGCCATGTTTTTTGACAAATCCAAATGGCTTGAACAATCTTAGTAAAGGATCACCAAAGGAACATTTCTGCAAAATTATATAGAAATCGGTTCAGTGGTTTCTGACAAGAAGATTTTGAAAGTTTTCTATATAGATTATATAGGGAAAATAAGCCCCGCCCCCTGGCGGCCATGTTTTTTGACGAATCCAAATGGCTTGAACAATCTTGGTAGAGGATCACCAAAGGAACATTTCTGCAAAATTATATTGAAATTGGTCCAGTGGTTTCTGACAAGAAGATTTTTTAAAGTTTTCTATGTAGATATATAGGGAAAATAAGCCCCGCCCTCTGGCGGCCATGTTTTTTCACGAATCCAAATGGCTTGAACAATCTTTGTAGAGGATCACCAAAGGAACATTTCTGCAAAATTATGTTGAAATCGGTCCAGTGGTTCTGACAAGAAGATTTTTTAAGTTTTTAGTTAAAAAATCTATTTTAGCTCCTGTGACCTAGATATGCAATGGACCGGAACCATTTGAACAACTTTGAAAGAGGACCAACCAAGGATTATTCCTGTGATGTTTGGTCAAAATCCAATCAGTGGTGTAGGAGGAGATGTTGTTTAAAGATTGTGAACGGACGGACGGACGGACGGACGGACAGACGGACGACGACGACGACGGACGGTGAGTGATCACAAAAGCTCACCTTGAGCGTTCGGCTCAGGTGAGCTAAAAAAATAATCAGCTTTAAATGAAAGCAAAGAGCTCAGAACCGCTATGTTATTATACAATGAGAGACAGCTATTAACACCTTGGTCTAAACCCATAAAGCTATTCATTCTGCAGCATGAAGGCCATAAAATGTTACGATCATTCTGTGGTAATTATGGATGAAGAGCAACTGACAAAAGAAAGCAAAGGTACTTATCACCATAGATAATGTTTTACCCATTGCCATTTTAATGGCAGTGCTGGTAAGGATAACGAAATTTTCAACTACCGTTACATTTTTGTCAAATAAAAGCTTTATTATCAAAGATAAAAATTGTAGTTTTTTGTATGTGTTTCACATTCTAATGTCAGAGGAACAGAAATTCTATAGAAATGTAAAAAATGCTTAGAAAAAAATATATTTAACCTATACCATATCCTTAATACTAGGCTTTGCAAAGCAGTTACCAAAGCCTCTCTATTCAGAGTCTTCACTGTATGTCATCACGTCACAATGTCAATGATAGAACACTAGAGACCAGGGTGCAGTTGTTCAAAACTAACGATGTCGTTGGTTAATCTATCGTTAAAGCTTTGATCATTAAATATAGCATATATGCTTATATTTCTGCTGAAAAAAAGTTAGTAGCTTTGCATTTGCAAAAGCTACTCACATTTTTTTCAGCAAAAATATCTGTGAATTAGATACTTCACTTTACTAGAACAGTTAACATTTTGACCACTAACGAGCTCGTTAAGCTAACGATGCTTTAAACAACTGGGCCCAGAACTTTCACTGGCTTGAGCAAACATAGTTTGGCTTATCTAGTACTATGGCTTCAAAGTATACTTTTTAGTTTTACATAGATGCTACAATATTAGAAAATGTACCGTCTGACATGCGTGCCCAATGTCTGACATGCGTGCCCAATGAAGTACTAAATGTACCATCTAAATGTACCGTACTGCTAAATGTACCCTCTGACATGCGTGCCCAATGTCTGACATGCATGCCCAATGAAGACTCAAATCAGACTGCGCATCCGCGCAGTCTGATTTGAGTCTTCATTGACTATCAGAAGAAATTTTGCAAACTTGGCTTTCCGAAAGGCACCCATTGAAGATTCTGATCAGATTGCGATAATGTGCAGGCCTATCTGAATCTTCGCTGAATGCACATACCTATTGGTACACTGTCTCAGTTTGTGGCTCACAGATGTATTTAAATAATGGACTGACTGTTGGATAATCGATCAAAAAGATCACAAGCTCAGTCTGAACTATGCACGCAGCTGAATAAAACAGTTCTGCTGTTATTCAATCAATATTAACTCAGTTAGTTTCTTCGCTTTCCGATTCTTTCACATCTTCATATTCCGCATCTCTAAGGTTTAAACAAAGCCTTACAACTGAATCAGCCATTAATACATTTGTTGCTAGGGCCTCTTTTTCTCTCGTTTGCCCAGGTCTTTTAAACTCATCCTGAAACGTCTGTGGTATTACAAGTCCTGATAAAGCACCTGTACCTTGTGTGATAAGTTCTGTTAGAATTGGACAAGTACTCAGTCTGTCTCCTCCAAACTCCAAGTCATATATGTTCTTGTAATTCCAGTGACGAAACATGTACACTTTATTATTTCCTTCATAGTCAAAATCTCTATTAATTCCATGGTTCAAACCCGACTGAAACCTTCTGCCATATGGTTCATCAGGTAAACCTTCTGCCGGGTATGACTGGTTTACAGTTTCTTCATTTTGGTATGACTGATTTACTGTTTGTTTACATGGGTCTGACCATTCTGTTAAATTTATTAAAGTAATGAGCATAGACTCAATAACAGCTCTGTGCACAAGGTATTTTACGTTAGCAAGTGAAGTGGTCTTCCTCCTGTGTGGCGCATCCATGACATAGATCGACGAACTGGGCAACATACTAACAACCTCTAATAGCTGAAAAACAAATATCACATTCAGCTGTGAAACAAAACACAACTTGTACAACTGTCTGGATGCGGTTTACTGACTACTGATTAACCCTTTCACCACTGAGTTTCTTAAATGGGCTCATCCATCTCTGAATTTGGACACATCTATTGTTGCAAATAGGGTTTTCAGTCAAAAATCAAATAAAGAATGGCAATTAGTGAAGAACAGGATGAAACGGCTCGTTACGAGCCATCTCATCTGGAACTGCACTGTTTGCAAAAGTATCTCTATTGGCCTGCAGGGATGAAACGGTTAACTAGTAACTGTGTTTTCAGAGAGAACAGATGTCCCTCAACCGTGAATTTTCAGTTGTTTTTTCCTACTGCTACTGCTTGAAAATTAGGTCACACCAATGCCAACGCCGACGCCAACGGGATCCACATCAAAGTCAATATATCCCTCTCCCATAGGTTGAGGGACATAATGGCTATGTTTCGTTGATTACTGATTTTTGGCCTAAATTTTCATTGAGTTTTTAGTTGTAGACTTTAATGATTAGAACTGTAAACCTCATCAAGAGGTAACAAAATACTGATTTCTGACTGAAAACTGCTTTAACAATTCAAAAACATCTTACTTAAATTTTAGCTATATTCCATATATGAATGTTATAGACCATGCTACGAGATTCTCGGATCTTCCTGCTGTTTCATATTATTATTATTATTTCTGCATACTGTTTTTTATACCCCGCCACACAGTAGTGGCGGGGTATTATGGTTTCACGTTGGTCGTCCGTGAGTTCGTCCGTCCGTCCGTCCGTCCGTTTTCCGTTTCCGGATGATAACGAGTAAACATCAATGGATTTTCACCAAACTTGGTATGTGCATTGATATTGTGGAGATCTGGTTTGGGATTGCTAATGGGCAAATTTCGTCAATTTTTGACGGAGTTATCTGCCCGAGACAGGCCCATATTTTTGTTTCCGGATGATAACTTGAGTAAACATCAAGGGACTTTCACCAAACTTGATATGGGCATTGATATTGTGGAGATCTGGTTTGGGATTGCTAATGGACAAATTTTGTCAATTTTTGACGGAGTTATCTGCCCGAGACACGCCCATATTTTCGTTTCCGCATGATAACTTGAGTAAACATCAATGGATTTTCACCAAACTTGGTATGTGTATTGATATTGTGCAGCTCTGGTTGGGATTGCTAATGGGCAAATTTCGTCAATTTTTGACGGAGTTATCTGCCCGAGACACGACCATATTTTCGTTTCCGGACTATAACTTGAGTAAATAACAAGGGATTTTCACCAAACTTGCTATTTGCATTGACATTAAGGAGATCTGGTTTGGGATTGCTAATGGGCAAATTTCGTCGCATTTTTACGGAGTTATCTGCCCGAGACACGCCCATATTTTCGTTTCCGGATGATAATCTGAGTAAACATTAATGGATTTCACCAAACTTGGTATGTGCATTGATATTTAGAGATCTGGTTTGGGATTGCTAATGGGCAAATTTCGTCAATTTTTGACGGAGTTATCTGCCCGAGACACGCCCATATTTTCGTTTCAGGACTATAACTTGAGTAAATAACAAGGGACTTTCACCAAACTTGCTATATGCATTGACAGTAAGGAGAT
Source organism: Anodontia alba (assembly GCA_964016985.1). Classification (NCBI taxonomy): domain Eukaryota; kingdom Metazoa; phylum Mollusca; class Bivalvia; order Lucinida; family Lucinidae; genus Anodontia; species Anodontia alba. The sequence goes on along the minus strand of CAXHKG010000056.1, from coordinate 20,353 downwards.
CAGGTTTGGAATTGCTAATGGGCAAATTCTGTCAAATTTTTACGGAGTTATCTGCCCGAGACACGTCCATATTTTCATTTCTGGATAACGAGTAAATAACAAGGCCTTTTAACCAAACTTGCTATATGCATTGATATTATCAAGATCTGCTTAAGGGTTGTTATCTGTCCATTGATATTATCAAGATCTGGTTTAGGATTGTTATCTGTCCCTCCGTCATTTTCTTTCCTGACATTTTCGCAACGATAACTTTAATACATAAACAAATAATTGCTATGGCGGGGTATTATGCTTGCGGTGCTTTTATTTTTATTGTGTTATTTTATTTATTTATACAGTTTAACTTCAATACCTTAAACGTCTTGAGGACCACGGAAATTTGTTTAAGGCACTGAGGGTTAATCACAGAGCCAGGTTAGGAGACAGTTGGGATAATATAGGAATGTTTTTTGATCTTCTATAAGTTAATGGAATAGGAACGATCAGCATGGATCTCTTCAGGGAAAAGAGACCCTAAAAATTTATGAAATCCATCATTTTGTCTCATTTGATAGAGGTGATAACCTTTGTTTTCTTCATCTACAGTAACCACATTTCTGCTGGAAGATTTTTAAAAGAATATGTTCAGATTCTTTTACTCCAAACAATGAGCATAAGAACAGCACATCCCCTCTTATAAAAGTTGTGTTTGTTTTTTTTTTAAATATCTTGGTAGTTTTTCAAGTTTTATCACCTGAAAATGATAAATCTTCAATGATAAAAAACCGAGGAAGGTATCTCCACGGAGGGAAAACAAAGAAACAATTGTGGCTCTAAAGTCAGTCCGTTGATCCTTATGCTGTGATCTCATTAGATTCTAATGAGTACACACAACATACATTTTCATCATAAAAATTGTAATACTGCCCTAAAATATCCCTAAATACGAGGGTGTATCAAAAAATACGTGGACTTTTATTATAACTTTAAAACTATTCAACGTTTATCGATAAAATTTTGCACACGTATTAAACAATTAAATGTTAAAAGGATCATAGGGTTTACATTGATGTATTATACTTGTGTTTAACAAAATTCAAGTTTTAATAGTCCTGGGTAGGTACCCCCGGCGCAACCCATTTCTTGACTGCACTGCGTAGTGTTAATATCTCTCTTGACTCCCTAAATTAGCGCCAAACTATACTAAACGTCGTCTGCTTATGTGTTGACGTCATATTTAACGTCGTTGCAAATTTGAGCGTCATCCGTTGGGTACTTTAGAATATACAGCCAGTAAACTTAAGGCGTACGTGGAAATCGTAAGGTCAAAATGGCGGCACCGGCGCAGGAAGAGACCCGTGCAATAATAAAGTTTTGTGTGGACCTAGGAAAAACACCAACAGAGACGATGAAAATGATGAAGGATGCTAATCGATCTTCAAATGTAAGCAGATCTCTTGTTTTTAAGTGGCATAAAAGATTTTCGGAGGATAGGGAGTCTCTAAAAGACGACACTGGGAGAGGACGGAAACGAATCGTGAACGCTGGGACAGTAGCGGCAGTGAAGAGCCTTATCGAGGAGGACCGTAGATTGACTGTTAGTGACATTTCAACAAAAGTAGGCGTTAGTTATGGCAGCGTCCACTCGATTTTGAGAAACCAGCTGAAGATGTCAAAGGTTCATGCGCGCTGGGTGCCGAGATTACTAAAAAATGCAGAAAAGGAACGACGTGTTCAAGATTCTCTGTCTTTCCTACGGCAGTATGAGAGGCACGGAGACGCTTTCCTCGACAGAATTATAACTACAGACGAGACGTGGCTCTGGTTTTACGACCCAGAGACGAAGCAGCAGTCCTCTGTGTGGAAGAGAAATTCATCCCCACCCCCACAGAAGGCCAGGGTCAGCCGGTCCGGAGGGAAGTACATGTTTATCATGTTTATGGACAGACGGGGTATGCTGCTGTGCCATTCCGTGCCTAAGGACCAGACGGTGAATGCCGACTACTATTCTAAGGTAAAAAACATTTTCCTTACTATTTTTATTAACAAATGAACTATAATTAAAACATTTAACATTTCTAATAAATGTTCTTCTTTTCAGGGCCGGCAGGTTTGTTTTCAAATGAATAAATCTGGGTATTCGATTTCATGTTTTTCAGGTTCTCAGACGTGACCTGATACACGCACTGCAGAAGAAGAGGCCCAGCATTCCGATCGAGAGATATATTCTTCACCAGGATAATGCCCCGGCACACAGGGCGGACACCACCCGGCTTGAACTCGACCTGATGGGATTAAAGACTATCGACCACAACCCTTATTCCCCGGACCTGGCTCCCATGGACTTTGCCCTTTTCCCGGAAATTAAAGCACAGCTCAAGGGACGAAGATTTACGTCGCTGGAGGAGCTTACATACTCAACACATGGCATCATTCGTCAGTTCAACTCAGCGTGGTATCAGAAGGTGTTTAGCAAGTGGGTGGAGCGACACAGGAAGTGTGTTGAGTGTAGAGGCGAGTACTTTGAAAAGCGCTGACTTGCAACGTAAGTAGTCAACGTCGAAACGTCATCTTGACGTCGTTACCGTGCGCCGGTACCACTACACTAACCATTTAAGAATGGTTGCTATGGGAGACCCACTGGACCTATCGTACCCAAAGTTAACAGACATATAGAAAAATGCCGATATATAATTACTATGTATATTTGATCTCATTATCTGTAAAAACAAAATTACTGTAACGAAAGTTCACGTATTTTTTGATCCACCCTCGTATGTATTTTTATTTTCTTGAACTATTGGAAGAATTTTCTAGGGACACAAAAACGAGTTCGAATCAGCCACAAAAATAAGCCATAAGTGTTCGAGTCATTGAAGGTTTATTTTATTAATCATATGACAACAAATATACTGCAAAAACTTGACCGTGTCGCGCTTTCAAAGCTAGCAAATATTTTACTGATTAAGCAAATTTTTGACCGACTACTGATTTAGTGGCTAAAATTTTACAGATTACTGATTAGCATGGCTCCCATTCCAGACCCCCTTGTACTAGTGATCAGGGTCCAAAACTTAACGAAGTTGTTAGTGAAAATGACGTTAACTTGAATTTCTATCTTGAAATACGGCAAATACATTGATATTTTTGTTGAAAAATATGATTAGCTTTTGCACTCACATTTTTGCAGCAAAAATATCAATTCATCTGAAAATATCTTACCTACAACAGTTAACGAATTTGTCATTAACCAGCTCGTTAAGTCCACGTTGCTTTTGAACAACTGGGTCCAGAAAAACTGACATGAGTTTGGGCACATTCATCACGAAAACATGCCTATATAATATTGACCCCCTTAAACCCCACTTTTATATAGTAAAACTGGGGTTTATAGGTGTATACATTATTTTTCTTATTTCTGCTCAAAACATAGATTGTGGGTACTCGTTAGAACTGCCTCGATGAAAAACATCAGAATTTTTTTTATCTGAAAATTTTCATTTTTTGGTGGTAAAATTTTAATTTTAGCAAGATAGAAATCTTAATGTCAAATTAGCTAACAAATTGGTTAAGTTTTGAACAACTGGGTTCTTATAAAATGTGATTAACCCATCTATGCCAAGTGGACTCTTCTACCTCAATTCTTTGATCAGATCCATTTCCAAAAGAAGGAATATCTGGTGAGATTTTATTATTACCATTTTTATAGAAATTCATGGATGTAAAGACAGCTACAATGAGACCAAAAGTGGTACCACTCACTAATGATTTCATTGCCCCTACTTAGGCACTATGCAAGAGAGATCAAAGGCATGTCATACAGAGGTGACTATGAGATCACAACAGGGGGAGGTAAAGAGGCCTTCTGAGTGGTATTAAGTATTCTTGAAGGGATATTACCTATGGATCAGATAAATAAGCCAGTACTCAATTCCCCTATTGGGCTTCTACCCATGCATTGTATATTGAAAGTATACTAGGTTTTGTTGTGCTCAGTCTCTTATCATTGATAAGACTAATGACCAAAACACATCTTACGGTGAACCCTCGTTACAACGACAGCATTTGTTCCTTAAGATACTGCCATTAAAATGAATTTGCTGTTGTAAAGTATTCTTAATGAGCAAAATGATATGCAATAAATACCATGTTTTATCTTCATTTCTTCATAGAACATATGTTTTGGATATTTGTTAGAATCACCTCACAGAGGCAATTCTAACAAATATCCAAAACATATGTTTCTTTAAAGTATTAAATACAATATTTTTGCATAATTTGTGACTAACTGTCACCTCTTAAGCGAAGGTTTCATGACCGTAAAATTGTCATTCTAACAAATTTTGTCGTTATATTGAGTGTCGTATAAAGAGGGTTGTCTGTATTTTTATGTCTTTAATGCAAACTGCAAAGACCCTGTTCAAATACCCATTTGCGGGGCATATGGTTTACACTGTTTGCCAATGTCACTTTCCAGGGACTCTAGGCATTAATAGGTTAAAATAAATTTTCAGGAGAGGTAACTACATGTCAAATTTTCTGTGCCTTCCTTCTGAAAATAGGTTTACTATCAATGGATAGATGTTGCTCCCACTATCAACAAATTCTTTGCTTTTAGAGAACACACCTTTTCAGATGGAGATTTAGATATAAGAACACAAACATTAAGTCACAAAAGTTACCCTCCTTGTAAAATTGGTAGTAGTTGTAATATAAAGCCCCCTTAATCCAACACTTCTGATTGTTGTAATCATTCCAGGATTTTTGAAAATTTATATGAGAGTCACTGATGAGGCCTGGCGGACCAAAAATAGCTTATCTGGTCCAGAAAAAATTGATACTGCATCTATTTTCATTTTTTGGGGATATGTGTGCCTTGCTCATGGTCACCGCTTTTAGATTAACTCATTGTAGTCAGGAGACCACTAAAAGGCAAGCATTGTAGACTGCAGACCCAGATCAGATGCCGCAGAACATGGCATCTGATTAGGGTCTGAACCGTTTGCAAATAATTCAACCATTTTTCTCTAGGAATATCCTTATATCTTAGGTTATGCTAAAATGCAAACCAGGTGTCTTTATTGCTTGTTTGGGGTACTTAAATTACCTTTTCTTGGTATAAGAGATGATCATAAATAAATTTTGGTTTCTCGCTCTCAAAAATGACTTTCTGGCCCCAGTCTGTAATCCTTCGATCCCTGTCCTCAGCAACCCAGGTCACCCTGTCAAGCCAGACATCCAGTGCGACAACTGATTCCATATTCTGAAAATATTCAAGCACATTTCATTACAATACAGTCAAACCTCAGTGGCTCGAACATCTTTGGGACCATTACAAAAACACGCCTATTCAAATATAAAGAACATTTCACCTCCAAAAACTGAAAATTTTGAGATAAAAAAAAATCTTATATTTTTCATATATCTGCTCAAAACATAGATTGTGGGTACTCGTTAGAACCGCCTCGACGAGGCGGTTATGACGAGTACCCAGAATCTATGTTTTTAGCAGAAATAAGAAAAATAATGTATACCCCTGTAAACCCCAGTTGTACTATATAAAAGTGGGGTTTAAGGGGGTCAATATTATATAGGTGTGTTTTCGTGATGCATGGAAATTTGTTCGAGACATGGGTAGTTCGAGCCACTGAGGGTTAACCATGGCACCAGTTCAGAAAGCAAATAGTGATAATTTTGGGAAATCTTTTCGATTTTCTACACAACGATTGTATGTTGAGTGTACTCATTAGAATCACCTCGATGAGGCAATTCTAATGAGTACACACAACATAAAATTCCATGATAAAATAAAAAACAATCCTTAAATATTTGTTTTCTTGAGCTACTGGAAGAATTTTGTAGGGACTGAAAAAAGTGTTCGAATCATCCACGGTAAATGAGCCATCCGTGTTCGAGCCATTGAGGTTATACTGTATATCAATTGCTTATGAAAACTAGACCGTTTTTGGATTAAGAATTCATCATCACGAGAACATGACCCCCTTAAACCCATTTTTTTATATAGTAAAACTAGGGTTTACAGGGGTATACATTATTTTTCAAAAACACAGACTGTGGGTACTTGTTAGAACTGCCTCATTGAGGCAGTTCTAATGAGTACCACAATCTATGTTTGAGCAGAAACATGAAAAATATCAGAATTTTTTCTCTGAAATTTTTTTCATTTTTTTGTAAATTTTCAGTATATTTGAATAGGCATGTTTTCGTAATGAGATAGTTTGGTATTGTACATCCCTTTCAACATAATATAAGCCATATAAGCCATATCAAGACTATGGAAGAGTGACGAAAGGTTCTGTGCAAAGAAGCGCTGTACAGTCATGAGCTGAACTCTGCCTCCAGCAGGGTTCAAACCTGGGACCTTGTGATCGGAAGTCAAGGAGCGCTAACCACTTGGCCACCCGAACGCTTCAGACTGTTGGGGAATAGAGTGATATTATTATATACAAAGTAATGAAATATAGAGAATTATTAATGAAATAAAATGCATATTTTCACTAGTGAAACATAAGTTTTATATTTTCACTAGTGAAAATATAAAACTTATATTTTCACTCCTCTGAGCAGTGAAAAATATAAGATCTGGATCTACTTTTTTCTTATTTACACGCCAATGCGCGTTTCTGACGTCATATCTAACGTCACCAAACAAAACAAAACATGAACGTTATGGCGCCAAGGGACAAAACTGCGTGTCAGACTTTCCCTTGCAAATGCAAGATTTGCATCTCTTCTATCGAAAGTGATGTATATAATAAAAAGAAAATTCAAATGTTTGTCGTGAATATGACTTTTATTTCATCTCGTGAAGTGAAAAAATGTATATTTCATTCGTGCCTTCGGCACGAATGAAATATACATTTTTTCATTTCACGAGATGAAATAAAAGTCATATTCACGACAAACATTTGAATATCCTCTATTTATCACATCTGACTGTATCTGTACATGCATCAACATGAAATACATACATGGTAATAGCAGATCAGGTGTTCATGTGACTTTTCTCCCTTGAGTTTAAGTGAGTGGAAAACCAATTATTCAAGTAGTTGTTTGACGAGAAACTGCTTACATAAAACCTCTCCAGACTTAAATGGGTTAATGGTAAAGCCTTCATATACCCATAATACAGTCAAATCTCAATAGCTCGAACACCGATGGCTCATTCACCATGGCTAATTCGAACTCGGGTTTTGAGTCCCTACGAAATTCTTCCGATGGATCACGAAAACAAATATCTAATTGACTGAGTTGGGGTTTAATGACACGTCAACCCTTGTGGGTCATTTCGTGTCGTCTCCCAGAAAAAGGGAGAAAAGATATAGAATAGATACATGTAGTAGAGGAGAAGGAAGAGAGGGACAGGGAAGAAAGAGAAACAGGAATGAAAGTGAAGAAACTGAAGAAATAAAAACATTCCCCCTCTACCCTTACCTGCTACAAGGGTAGCAGGCCTTGCAAAACTGTAAGCCAATATCAGTTGGATGCCCCGGTGACGTAAGCTACACGACACCTTTGCACCACCCGACCACCCCCAACAAATATTTAAGGAAGCTTTCGTATTTCATTATGAAAATGTATTTTGAGGCGATTCTAATGGGTACACTCAATATACAGTTATTGTGTAGAAGATCTATAGATTTCCAAGAATTAGCGATATTTGCTTCCCGATCTGGCGCCATGATTAACCTTCACTGGCTCGAACTACCCATCAATCGAACAATTTTCCATAGTTCCAAAGGTGTTCGAGCCATTGAAGTTCTACTGTACATGTATATGCTTTTGTAGAGAAACAAGAAAAATACCTCTCTTATCCAGAGCTATGCAATGTGCTAATTATGCTGGAAATGATACTGTGGCAATTTGGTGGTCAAACTACTACGTATATCCCCCGGGGTCAAAGAGGTCTAATTCATTGAATGTCAGTAGTGTAATGTTCTTAATGTAACTAAAAACAATATTAAAATTTTCTGCAAGTGATTTTGTTAAACATCAATCTTATAACTCCTGTGTAATGTAAACAAACTTGCAATGATTGCTGAAAATGGCAATTTTATTGAAAACCATAAAGCTGGACCTCATATGTGTCTGCTGCTTTTGTCATTCTTTTTATGGTATCATTCAGTTATACTGTTTTTTTTTTATGTTTTCACTTTCAAAATGTTAAAAATACTTTTTATGTCTGAAGTTCTGGCAATACAAGTGTATTTAATCAAGTTTTTCAGTAAATACACAACAATATCCTAAATGCTAACTACGTTTTGTAATGCTCTAAAACATATTTCTATATCACTCATTGTAGAGATGTGCATTCAGCAAAAAAAAACTATTAACTTGAGGCAAGACACTGGCGGTGACACGGGCGCCTCCATGATCCGTGACCCCACAGCTGCAATCATTCGCGATGGCAAGGTGCCTTCAGAATGGGAGCAGTTTCATTGTCTGCCTCTACAATGGTAAGGGGGATGCATTGGAAAGGGGAAACTACTAGTCTCAAGCTGACAGAGCAGGTCATGAAATTCCTGGAGAGGATTGTGGACGGCCTCGTCAGACAGTTGGTGTCAATCGACGATTTCCAGTATGGCCTGGTCCCGGGTAGAGGCACAACAGATGCAATCTTTGGACATGGTCAGGCAGCTGCAAGAGAAGTATCTAGCTGCCAACAAGAGACTCTACATGGCTTTTGTAGACCTTGAGAAGGCGTCTGACTGTGCCTCGGAAGGTCACCTGGTGGGCCTGAGAAAACATGGTGCCTCAGTGGATTGGCGACTGGCGCAAGGGATGTATGCCAATCTGCACCGCCATGTCCATGTTGGTGAGGGGTACAGTGATGAGTTTGAAGTGAAGGTCGGTGTTCACCAAGGCTCGGTACTCAATCCGCTACTCTTCATCAATGTGCTTGAAGCCTGGTCACGCAAATTCCGCTCTGGGGTCCCCTGGAGGACCTTTATGCTGATGACCTTGTTATCATTGCTGAATCGCTTGAGGAATGTATCAGGAGGCTCTTGACTTGGAAAGAAGCAACTGAGGAGAAAGGACTGAGAATAAATGCAGGAAAGACGAAGATCATGACCTGTGGTACGGGCCTGGACCTCCTGCAGAGTTAAGGTGAGTTTCCATGCACCGTCTGTTGCATTGGAGTAGTCAGCAACAGCATCTTCTGCAATGGCTGCAAGCACTTGGTGCACAAGAAATGCAGTGGGCTCAGGGGCTTGACAAAGGACCCTGATTACAGATGTACCCGATGCCAGGGAACAGCACGCCCCTTAGACGGCAGACCACAGAGGGCAGTCCAAGTCGGACCTGACAAGCTAGAGGTGGTAGCTTCCTTTTGCTACCTAGGAGACATGCTCTCAGCAGTGGGTGGCTGTGAACTTTCAACCACAACACGTGTGAAACTGCCTGGAAGAAGTTCGAGGAGCTGCTATCAGTTCTCGCTTCCCGCCATCTCTCTTTCAAGGCACGTGGCCATCGGTAGAGCTATTGTGTGCAGAGTGCAATACTCCATGCCAGTGAAACTTGGCCACTGACAAAGCTATACCGCCAACGTTTGCAGCGAAATGACAAGGCAAAGGTCAGACAGATCTGTAATGTCAAGCCACAAGACACTGTCACCACCAGATCCAATGAGCTACTTGCGGGGCTTGGCATTGGGGATCTAGACCTCATTCTGAAGGAAAGAAGGCTCTGCTGGTATAGACATGTGGAACCCTCCAGTGGTAGTCAAGACAGCCTTTGACATACAGGTTGATGGAAAGCCTGGGCCTGGGAGGCCCCAGATTACATGGAACCAGCTGACAGAGAGGGACTGCAGAGAGTGGAAGCTCTCGGCTATCGACCCTCATGATAGACATACCTGGAGATCTGGTGTGAGATCTGCAATGCATGCAGCAAGCCAGCTACCTTGAAGGGGGGTCAATGTGTGGATGTTGCCCAAGTACCTGCACGTTAATCAAAATCCGATGATGATGATGATGATGGTTTTTTTGTGAAGCATAAAATGTAACAGAGCTATTTAAGTACTTAGAAATGTAAACAAATGCATGCAAGTCTTGCAGAAGGTTTAATGGGACAAATGTATTATATCAGGAGTGTAATTCTTTTCTGAAAAGCTGGTGTCACGAACATATAAACTGTCGTGTACAAAATCATTATTTCAAGACTTTTCATCATGATTTCTATACATGGAATAACTAATCTTTCTTTGTAAATGGAATTTTCATTACTTTTGACTGATAATTATGAAAGTATGACAGTTCAGATTTTCAGATTTGTGGGGAAATTTCTTTGGATATTTTCCTACATGGCCAAAAATAGTCAAGGAAATGCTTTTGAAATGATAAAATGCTTAGTTTTCTATGGTTTCTGTTACTAATAGATATCATTTTCAAGCTCTGTACTAAAACTATGACCACTTTAAACTTGTTTTTTTTTCTTTTCTTTTGTTTTATATATATATATATATATATATATATATATATATATATATATATATATATATATATATATATATATATATAAATATATATATATAGAAATATAGAAAACCGTTCACTCCTGATATGGCTTTATTTGAAGAAATAAAGGCACCGCAAGCATAATACCCCACCACAGCAATTATTTGTTTATGTATTAAAGTTATCGTTGCGAAAATGTCTGGAAAGAAAATGACAGAGGGACAGATAACAATCCTAAACCAGATCGTGATAATAGCAATGGACAGATAACAATCCTAAACGAGATCTTGATATCAATGCATATAGCAAGTTTGGTTAAAAGGCCTTGTTATTTACTCAAGTTATCGGGCGGAAATGAGAATATGGGCGTGTCTTGGGCAGATAACTCCGTAAAAATTTCATGAAATTTGCCTATTAGCAATTCCAAAACAGATCTCCTTAATGTCAATGCATATAGCAAGTTTGGTTAAAATCCCTTGTTATTTACTCAAGTTACCGTCCGGAAACGAAAATATGGGTGTGTCTCCAGCAGATAACTCCGTAAAGATTTGACGAAATTTGCCAACTAGCAATCCCAAACCAGATCCTAATGTCACTGCATAGAGCAAGTTTGGTTAAAATCCCTTGTTATTTCCTCAAGTTATCGTCCGGAAACGAAAATATGCACATGTCTCCGGCAGATAACTCCGTAAAAATTTGACGAAATTTGCCCATTAGCAATACCAAACCAGATATCCACAATATCAATGCACATACCAAGTTTGGTGAAAATCCATTGATGTTTACTCAAGTTGTCATCCGGAAATGAAAAACAGATGGACGTACGACTGACGGATGGATGGACGAACGACTGACGGACGGACAGACACATGGACGTCCAACGTGAAACCATAATACCCCGCCACTATTGTGTGGTGGGGTATAAAAAGTGGGGGCGTACATTCTGACACAAGTCAAAAAATCTCTATATATGGGTCAGAAGCTACTTGTAAATCATACGAGGGCCAAGATGGCCCTGTATCGCTCTTCTGATTACCAGATAAATTGGCCTTTCTTTTCAGGCGAATTTCCAAGATAGCGGCCATGACGCCATATTGGATTTCTGATCGGAACCATTTTAGCTCTTTTTTGTTAACAAATCACCCTGATGCCCTGATGTTGGCCTTTCAGTTTAGGAGAAGAAGCGAAAAATAGTTTTTTAAGATGGCAGCCATGGCTGCTATCTTCAATTTCCAATCAGAATGATTTTAACTATTCTGATCTACTAGTCTGCTTCCTATCAAGTTTCAAGACAATCGGCCTTGTGTTTCAGGAGAATAAGTGAAAAATAGATTTTCAAGATGGTGACCATGGCAGCCATCTTGAATTTTCCATCATAACAATTTTACCTATTTTTTATCTACAAGTCACCCCGATGCCTCCTACCAAGTTTCATGTCAGATGGCCTTTCAATTCAGGAGAAGAAGCTAAAAATAGATTTCAAAGATGGCAGTCATGGCGGCCATCATGGCGGCCATCTTGGAGTTCTGATCAGAACAGTTTTAGCTAGTTTTGATGTACAAGTCACCCCGATGCTTCCTGCCAAGTTTCAAGTCAATTTGGCCATTTGGTTCAGGAGAAAAGGCGAAAAATATATTTTCAAGATGGCCGCCATAGAGGATATCTTTGATTTCAGATCGGAACGATTTTAGCTATTTTTTGATCTACAAGTCAACCCGATGCTTCCTATCAAGTTTCAAGTCAAATGGCCTTTTGGTTCAGGAGAAGAAGCTAAAAATAGATTTTCAAGATGGCCACAACCACGGCCATCCTAGATTTCCGATCAGAACGGTTTTAGCTATGTTTGATCTACAAGTCACCCCAATGCTCCCTACTGAGTTACAAGTTCATTGGTCCTTCGGTTCAGGAGAAGAAGCAAAAAACAGATTTTCAAGATGGCTGCCATGACGGCAACCTTGGATTTCCGATCCGAACAATTTTAGCTATTTATGACCTACAGGTCACCTCGATGCTTCCTACCAAGTTTCAAATCAGTTGAACTTTGGTTCAGGAGAAGAAGTGAAAAATAAATTTTCAAGATGGCCACCACAGTGGCCATCTTGGATTTCCGATCGGAACAATTTTAGCTATTTTTATCTAAAAGTCACCCCGAAGCTTCTTACCAAGTTTCAAGTCAATTGGCTTTTTGGTTCAGGAGAAGAAGTGAAAAAAAGATTTTCAAGATGGCCACCATGGCGACCATCTTGGATTTCTGATCGGAAAGATTTTAACTATTTTTTATCTACAAGTCACACGGATCCTTCCTACCTAGTTTCGAGTCACAGGGGTGTAGGAGGAGTAGGCTTTTAAAGCAAATTGTTGACGAAGCATGACGGACGACACACGACGGATATTGACCGATCACAATAGCTCACCTTGAGCACTTCATGCTCAAGTGAGCTAAAAATGGGATTGATTGGGTACCCCACTAAACTTTGGGATCATCTTTTAGTTCAGGATGCGTTACACTTCTGACATCAAAGCATGCCTTATATAGTTGATGCTCAAATTGTTAAGGCATCAGCAAATGACAGTTCAAATTATTCAAATTTAGGTACAAGCATAAAACCATTCAGTGAAGCATTTTAGTATATTCAAAAGTGTCTAATGAACTGTTTGTACCCATTTCAAGGGTTCCCAAAGTTTGAAGGGTATCATTAAACAGTTGAGGGTAGCATCTCTGAAAAATGTTCTGTCTGCTTGCAATACATTTTCCTCTCATAACAGTTGTCATATTACCAAAGTTTACTTCTGAAAAAACACTTGCAGAAAAATGGCACACTTAAGTGTTACCCTCCTGAAATTTTTAGCTACATTTTCTATCATAAAACAAACAAATTATGCCGGCCTCGGTGGCTCAGCTGGATGCGCCGTCCGACTGAAGACCAGGAGGTCGCGGGTTCAACCCCCGCCGAAGTCGGCAACATTCTTTCGTGGAGATTGATCATGAAATATTTTCTACGGTCATTCTCTCCCTTCCGCTGATTCAAGAAGGGCAGTTGTCAGTTTCTGGCGAAAGAATGTGCACAATACTGGTTAACCGCTTAGAGGACTAAGCCTGCCTAGTAAACGTGTGGTTAGGTAAACTGACTGCGCTCGACATGACCCCACTGGATTGACTGGGCCGTAAAACCTCAACACAAACAAACAAAATCATAAAATAAACCACTTGACAGAATCGACTGAAATTTGGCAGAGAGCTTGAAGACATCGTGATACATTGTTTATAGCATAAAAACTTCAACAAAACCGACATGTCATTTCTGTAACTGCTTAAACATTGTTAAAAGATTTGTACCATTTTTTTGAAAATGCCCAAATTTGAGTCTTAGTTTCATACAACTCCAATTAAAACCAATAATGTGGAAATATGCCAATACAGATGCCATGCTGCAGTGTAACTAATGGCTCATATGCTTTCAAACTTCTCCCACAGTCAAAGCAAGATACAAGATTCCAGTACAAGAATTCATATTACATGTATCTGAAAATAGCTTTAGAGTTTATACCTCCATGACATCTTCAGGAAGAGATGGGTACAGCCTGATCATCTTTGAAGACTCTTTTGGTGATCTTGAGGACATCAGACACTGAAACAATGAAACAAGACCTAAATAAACAAGACATTTCCAGAAAACATGGCTAGCTGCTAGTACCACAGCTAAAAGTCTGAATGTCTAGTAATTTCAAAATCATAAATTATTTAGTGTACAAAGTTGTTTTCTTTGTAAGGAGAACTAATTATCTAGAACTCAAGCTATAGAACTTTTGACATTGTTTTAGAATAAATCTACCATATAATACCATTACTATTAGGGCATACATGAAAAATATTAGAGCATAAATAAGCCCCTTTTCCTTTCCAGCTGAACCCGGATGTACCCTGCCTTTGCAAACAATGTAGATCCAGATCTGGATCTGCATTGTTTGCCACTAAGTATGTGAATTTATATCAACAATCTTGATGAAGTAATCAGATTGGCTGAAAATCAGAATTAGGCATGGCCTTTTCATTTATTCAGCAGGACAAGGGTTAAGATATAAATAATATTTTATTTTCATGCTTTTCATTGCCAAAATAGTGTCTCATGTGCCTTTTAGGCAGGATCTCGAATATTTTAGTTGTAATGTATGTTTTATTATTTATATGTATATACAGTTGACTCTCGTTATCTCGAATTCAAAGGGACTCTCTGAAATACTTCGAGATATTGATACCTCGACATATCAGATTTTAAAAATTGAGGAAAAAGTAATTCGAACAACCACATTTAACACATATGTATGTAATTGGATACTTGAAGTTAGAGATATATCGAAAATATTGTGGAAAAGAGAAGAAATTGCTCCTTAGGAGCTATTTCTCCTCTTTTCAAAATTATTTTTTACTTGTTATTAGATTTTCATGTTCAGGCAGGGACAAGATTTTCACTTTGAGATAAGTGGTTATTCAAGATGAACGAGGTCGAGATAACGAGCGTCAACTGTATTTGAGATGTGACATGTTAATAAATTATTTTACTACTACTACATGCCAAGTCTCACACCATAAGGAAAAATATTATGTACATCTGACATTTTCAAGGTCTCATGCTGTGAGGGGTAAAACGCACATAACAGATAAATCCTATAATAAAACATTCTGAAGGCACTTTTTGAGGGGACAGCTACTGTGAAATTGATTTTTTTTTTTCTACTAAAGTCAATACCAAGTATGGCACAGATAAACAGCAAGGTAAACAAACGACCTGGCATAATGTCTTTGTCCCACCTTTGCCTTTGGGTAAGTATTAGTTCTGCCAACTATTTGCGGCCCTTTGATGTTGCTGACAAATACATTTGTTTTGATTTTTGCAGTAATTGCCATTTTAAGAATTGAATCTCTTGGACAGTTTTGATATATATGGCATAGAAGATATATGGCATATGATATATATGGCATAGTAGAAAACGAGCATAATGGAATGTTCGTGGTTTTGTTTTGTTTTACTCCAGCTTACTTGTCCTTGCATCTCTCTAATCAGTATGTCCATATCCAATATCTATGCTACTTTTTCACTTACCCATACATATCCTGTACTGTGTTACATTTATTATATAACAATTAACACTTACAGGCAATCAGGCACTGCATGGGTTTTATATGCTTCATTGCAGAAGTTAACTAAAGTTTGAAGTGAAAAGATCTTTCGTTACTTTCACTTTTATACATGTTTATCATGTATATTTATGGATGGTTATTATTATTTTGCAGGTTTGTACATATAGATAGATACTTTACTATAAGTGATATCTGATATCTGAATGAATAAATGACTGATCATATTTGATAAATATAATAAATTACTGTTTACTGGAAGAGCAGGAAGAGTATGTTTTTTTACATGTCACTGTATTGTAATACTGTATATTGTAATATTGTATTGTAATAATATATTGTATTGTGTTATACCCAGCAGGCACATGACATTAATACAATGTCGCCTCAACGTCGATGCAACGTCATGACGTTGCATCGACGTTGAGCTGACGTTGTGTAAACGTCATGTGCCCGCTGGTTAGGTTGTTATGGCATGCGTCTTTATATGCTTCACTGGAGAATTTAACTAGTGTTTGAAGTAAAGAGATCTTTGGTTACCATCACGAAAACAAGCCTATATAATTTTGACCCCCTTAAACCCCACTTTTATATAGTAAAACTGGGGTTTACAGGGGTATGCATTATTTTTCTTATTTCTGCTCAAAAACATAGATTGTGGGTACTCGTTAAAACCCCCTCGCCGAGGCAGTTCTAACGAGTACCCACAATCTATGTTTTGAGCAGAAATATGATAAATATCAGAGTTTTTTACCTGAAAAATTTCGTTTTTTGGAGGTGAAATTTTCTTTATATTTGAATAAGCGTGTTTTCGTAATGCTTTCACTTTTATACATGTTTATCATACATGTGTATTTAAAAGATGATTATGAATTAGTGGTTATCAGCAACTAACACATATACAAACAATGTAGAAGAATTACTTATTTTTAATATTGGAAAAAACATAGAAGAAGCAAATCAACATATCATCTTAGTAACAAAATATTATATTTATTTAACAAAACGACTGAACAAGCCAATCTCTTTAACAGCCTTGAAGCACAGACTTAAAAAATATTATCTTACACTTAATAAAAGCATAGCAGTAAAAAATAAGCAGTTAGATACTTTTGAAAAAAAGTGGAATACTTATAAAGATTTACTTGAAAATACTTAAATTTAAACACTGAAATCTACACACATGCAGAAACCTGGCAATATTGCTGTCATACCCAACATCCTATATATCAACTATAATAGAAGAACCAAGGCGGAGAATACCCCAAACATAATCTCTCTCTTTCCCTCCTTCTTTTTCATAATTTTTCAGTTACGAACTAAACTTAAACATGTATATGATAACTAGAAGTTATTTGCATCAAGATAAAATATGTCAATGTATAACAGCTGTGTAGTTGCCATACCCATATTTGTTCATTATAGTTGCTGACTATATTGTAAGGTATATCAAGGGATGGTCCTCCCTGACCCTTGATATATCATTTGACGGGGAGAATAAATGGGTTACTGAATAGTAACTGAAACAAGAGGGCCATGATGGCCCTGTAACGCTCACCTGAGCAACATAGCACTTTGAGAGCCTGATCTAGAACTGATCAAGGCAAACATTCTGATCAAAGTTCAAAATGATTATATTAACAAGTAAGACAATGTAGCATGTCTAATGAACTGTGAAATAAAGGTCAAGGTCAAATATGGATGACTGCACTCAAGAGGCCATGCTAATATGTATGCATGTACTAAGTACATTGACCTAGAAATCGAACTTGACCTAGAAATCATCAAGACAAACATTCTGAGCAAGATTCATATGATTGCTTCAAAAATGTGACCACTAGAGTGTTAACAAGGTTTTCTGCTGATTTGGCCAGGTGACCTAGTTTTTGACCCCAGGTGACCCAGTTTCAAACTTGACCTAGAAATCATCAAGACAAACATTTTGAGCCAGATTCATGATTATTGCTTCAAAAATATGACTGCTAGAGTGTTAACAAGGTTTTCTGCTGATTTGGCCCGGTGACCTAGTTTTTGACCCCACGTGACCCAGTTTCAAACACATCCTAGAACTCATCAAGACAAACATTTTGAGCCAGATTCATGATGATTGCTTCAAAAATGTGACTGCTAGAGTGTTAACAAAGTTTTCTGCTGATTTGGCCCAGTGACCTAGTTTTTGACTCCAAGTGACCCAGTCTTGAACCTGACCTAGAAATCATCAAGACAAACATTTTGAGCAAGATTCATGATGATTGCTTCAAAAATGTGACCGCTAGAGTTTTAACATGGTTTTCTGCTGATTTAGCCCGGTGACCTAGTTTTTGACTCCAAGTGACCCAGTTTCAAACTTGACCTAGAAGTCATCAAGACAAACATTTTGAGCAAGATTCATGATGATTGCTTCAAAACTGTGACCGCTAGAGTGTTAACAAGGTTTTCTGCTGATTTGGCCCGTAGACCTATTTTTTGACCCCAAGTGACCCAGTTTCGAACTTGACCTAGAAATCATCAAGACAAACATATTGAGCAAGATTCATGATTATTGCTTCAAAAATGTGACCGCTAGAGTGTTAACAAGGTTTTCTGCTGATCTGGCCCGGTGACCTAGTTTTTGACCCCAAGTGACCCAGTTTCAGACTTGACCTAGAAATCATCAAGACAAACATTTTGAGCAAGATTCATGACGATTGCTTCAAAAATGTGACCGCTAGAGTGTTAACAAGGTTTTTTGCTGATCTGGCCCGGTGACCTAGTTTTTTGCCCAGGTGACCCAGTTTCAAACTAGACCTAGATTTAATAGAGGCAAACATTTTGAGCAAGTTTCATCAAGATTGGGTCAAAACTATAACATCTAGAGTGTTAACAAGTTTTTCCTTTGATTTGACCTGGTGACCTAGTTTTTGACACCAAGTAACCCAGTATCGAACTTGACCTAGATTTCATAGAGGCAAACATTCTGACCAAGTTTCATCAAGATTGAGTCAAAACTGTGACCTCTAGAGTGTTAACAAACTAATTGTTGACGACGGACGACGACGGACGACGGACATAGGGTGATGACAATAGCTCACCCTGAGCTTTTGCTCAGGTGAGCTAAAAAAAAAAAAAAAAAAAGATGATTATTATATAATTTTCCAGGCCATGATATTGCAACGGGGATGCCTTCTTTTTGGCCCATTTCGAGTTAAACTGTAGAACTTCCCATTGAAGTTCACTTCCCACACTTAGCTGTAGCATCGGCCCATATTTATTTATGGTAAGAACTATATCCCTACCTCTGAAATTCTATTTACAGTGTATTTTTTTCTAATAGTTTATTTTGCACATTTCTCTCGCCTCCTGCTTCTTCGTCCGCCATTAATTTTGACTTAACCGACCTTGACGAAGCAAGCTCATTGGATATATATGGAATCTACCGTAACTCTTTTTGTAAGCCTCTTCCTGATTGGTCAGCTTTCCTTTATAAGCACGTGATTCAAATTATTTGTTGCATTGGACTCAATACGAGGTGCTCGTTCAAGTCTCTTGCCCTTTCTCTTTACGGAAGCAATGTGAGCTTCTCACACACTTCCGTACTTCTATAAGTCTTTTCAATTTAGGCTCAAAGATCCAAAAAGGGAGGGTGGATGTATTCTCTGTAGGTCATAAACTTCCATAAATTGTAGGGACATTAGTAGTAGATAGGGGGTGGTTTGTTGTCTTGGGGTCTCGGGCCTGACCCAGGGGAGATCCTCAGACTGTGCTCCGTTTCACTATTCCTTCCATTGCTCAGTTTATAAAGCTAACTTTCAACTTGCTGAAATGTTTGTACTGTATTTTATTTGCTAGGGAAAAACCATAGAAACTCTCTTTCTCGTTTCACTACTGCTTCCCAAGACTGCGTCTTGCTCCTGGTAAATCAAGCCTGGGTACACACAACCGAGCAGGGGGAGGTGCCAGTAGTCTGTCGCCTGACCCTGTTCAGTTGATAGTGCGAACTGTATCCCCGTCTGGGTATACAGGAGAAGTAAAAAGGGGTTCATATGAGTGTAAACCAAAATGACAATCACCATGGTGGTCCTATTTCACTTGGAATATTTATGAAGGCAGTTGATGCAAATTTATTTTAATGATATTAAATAATGTTCTAGAAGTCCATGATTGTCTTACACAAAACAAATGTGCTGGGAGTTGTCAGTGAAATTAATGACCTGTCAAATAATGCTTAAGTGCGTCAAAACCCATGAATCTAGGCTATATGTTCAGTGTACTCATCGTTTTCATCAATAATCATTATCATCAGCCATTGTACAGTTGTTCTTGTTCATTATCATGCCAGAAGAAGTTCTTTGTAGAATCCATGAGGGATCTGGTCGTTCGACTTCTTACGTCTTACGAGACGTCGACACACTGGCACTGCCGTACAGAAGCTCTCGAAAACCCAAGACATCCTCGCAATTTTCATTATAGAATGCAAAAGAAGTATTTATTCTTTAACTGATCATGTTAGCTGTATTGGTATAGATATTTACCTTGAAAATGGGTCTCGATTCATTGCGCAAAAAGTAAAATAAATGTTTTCTACAAAGTTTAAATATCGACATTGTTTTCCCGTTTATCTTTTTGGTGAAGAATGCTTGAGTCACACTAAAAACCAAGACCGTATCCATACCACACTCAAACACCGAATTATCCCGAGTAGTCCCGGAAATATATCGCTGAATAAAATTATCTATCTATCTATCTATCTACCTACCTACCTACCTACCTACCTACCTAC
>CAXHKG010000055.1:0-81898 GCA_964016985.1 Anodontia alba | reverse complement strand
GATATTTTCCATCAAGTATTTCTACCGCAGTCCGATATCCTAATATTGCTGTACATACTGAACCGCAGTCTGGTTTGTTATTTTACATCAAGTATCTCTTCCGCAGTCCCATAGCCTTATACGGTGACTGCCTTAGGGTTAGTACTAAGCTACATAAGCTAATGCTCAAGTATAAACAGTACCCTGTCTGAGTCCGATCAGGGTCTACACTGTTACTTAGAGGTAGTGCCTGCCTGTCCAAATACTTAGAATATATATCGTATCCCATCGGAGTCCGATCAGGGTCTATACTTAGAGATGGTGCCTGCCTGTCCGAATACTTAAAGTATATATTGTACTCAATCGGAGTCTGATCAGGGTATACACTGTTACTTAGAGATGGGGGCTGCCTGTCTGAATACTTAAAGTATATATCATATCACACCGGAGTCCGATCAGGGTCTACACTCTTACTTAGAGATGGTACCTGCCTGTCCGAATACTTAAAGTATATATATATCATACCCCGTCGCAGTCTGATCAGGGTCTGTTAGATGGTGCCTGCCTGTTCGAAAACTTAATCGGAGTCTGATCAGGGTCTTCATGTTAGCATGGTCTTGCCTGTCCAAATACTTGGAGTAAAAGCTTTGCACTTAATGCAAACAGTGTTAGCCCAGATCAGATGCTGCTTTCTGCCTGTCCGAATACTTAGAAATAAAATTGTGTACTTAATGCAAACCGTGTAAGTCCAGATCAGATGCCGCTTTCTTCGGTGTATGACCAGGGTCTACGCTGTAACATCATGCCTGCCTGTCTGAATACTTTGACTACATATTGTATTCCGTCGGTGCCTCATCAGGGTCAACACTGTTAGCTTTTGCCTGTCTGTCCAACTACTAAGAGCAAATAGGGTACTCGGTCAGTGTCCTATCACAGTCTATTCTGTTAGCTTGTGCCTGTCTGTTTGATTACTTACTGAAATGTGGTACACAGCCGGTGTCTGATCAGGGTCTACGTTTATAGCTCCTGCCTGCCTGTTTTAATACTTAGAATATAAATGATACTCAGCTGATGTCTATCAGGGTCTATGCTTATAGCCCTTGCCTGCCTGTGTCCGAGCAGAGTCTGCACTTATAGACCCTGTCTGCTTGTCCAAATACTTAGAATAAAAAGATACTCAGCAGGTGTCCGATCAGGGTCTATGCTTATAGCACCTGCCTGCCTGTCCGAATACTTAGAATATAAATGATTCTCAGCCGATGTCCGATCAGGGTCTACGCTTATAGCCCCTGCCTGCCTGTCCGAATACTTAGAATATAAATGATACTCAACCGGTGACCGATCAGGGTCTATGCTTATAGCCCCTGCCTGTCTGTCCAAATACTTTGAATATAAATGATACTCGGCCAGTGTCCGATCAGGGTCTACACATATAGCCCCTTCCTGCCTGTCCAAATACTTAGAATATAAATGATACTCAGCCGGTGTCCGATCAGGGTCTATGCTTATAGCCCCTGCATGCCTGTCCAAATACTTAGAATATAAATGATACTAGGCTGGTATCCGAGCAGGGTCTACGCATATAGCCCCATGCCTGCCTGTCCAAATACTTAGAATATAAATGATACCCAGCCGGTGTCAAATCAGGGTCTATGCTCATAGCCCCTGCCTGCCTGTCCAAATACTTTGAATATAAATGATACTCAGCTGGTGTCTGATCAGAGTCTACACTTATAGCCCCTGCCTGCCTGTCCAAATAGTTAGAATATAAATGATACTTAGCTGATGTCTGATCAGGGTCTATGCTTATAGCCCTTGCCTGCCTGTGTCCGAGCAGAGTCTGCACTTATAGACCCTGTCTGCTTGTCCAAATACTTAGAATATAAATGATACCCAGCCGGTGTCAAATCAGGGTCTATGCTCATAGCCCCTGCCTGCCTGTCCAAATACTTTGAATATAAATGATACTCAGCTGGTGTCTGATCAGAGTCTACACTTATAGCCCCTGCCTGCCTGTCCAAATAGTTAGAATATAAATGATACTCAGCAGGTGTCCGATCAGGGTCTATGCTTATAGCACCTGCCTGCCTGTCCGAATACTTAGAATATAAATGATTCTCGGCCGGTGTCCGATCAGGGTCTACACTTATAGCCCTTGCCTGCCTGTCTGTCTGAATACTTAGAATATAAATTATACTCAGCCGGAGTCCGATCAGGATCTATGCTTATAGCACCTGCCTGCTTGTCCAAATACATAGAATATAAATGATACTCAGCCAGTGTGTGATCAGGGTCTACACTTATAACCCCTACAAGCCTGTCCGAATACTTAGAATATAAATGATACTCAGCCGGTGTCTGATCAGGGTCTACGCTTATAGACCCTGCCTGCCTGTCAAAATACTTTGAATATAAATGATACTCGGCCGGTGTCTGATCAGGGTCTACGCTTATAGACCCTGCCTGCCTGTCCAAATACTTTGAATATAAATGATACTCGGCCGGTGTCTGATCAGGGTCTACGCTTATAGACCCTGCCTGCCTGTCCAACTACTTTGAATATAAATGATACTCGGCCGGTGTCCGATCAGGGTCTACACTTATAGATCCTGCCTGCCTGTTTGAATACTTAGAATATAAGTTATACTCAGCCAGAATCCGATCAGGATCTATGCTTATGATACCAGGCCTGTGTCCGATCAGGGTCTATGCTTATAGCACCTGCCTGCTTGTCCAAAAACTTATTATATAAATGATATTCAGCCGGTGTCTGATCAGGGTCTACACTTATAGCCCCTACCTGCCTGTCCGAAGACTTAGAATATAAATGATACTCAGCCGGTGTCTGATCAGGGTCTACGCTTATAGTCCCTGCCTGCCTATCCAAATACTTTGAATATAAATGATACTTGGCCGGTGTCCGATCAGGGTCTACACTTATAGATCCTGCCTGCCTGTTTGAATACTTAGAATATAAATGATACTCAGCCCGTGTCTGATCAGAGTCTACACTTATAGCCCCTGCCTGCCAGTCCAAATACTTCGAATATAAATGATACTCGCCTGATGACCGATCAGGTTCTACACTTATAGCCCGTGCCTGCCTGTCCAAATACTTAGAATATAAACGATACTTATCCGGTGTCCGATCAAGGTCTATGCTTATAGCCCCTGCCTAGCTGTCCAAATACATAGAATATAAATGTTACTCAGCCGATGTCCGATCATGGTCTATGCTTATAGCCCCTGCCTGCCTGTCCAAATAGAATATAAAATATAAATGATACTCAGCCGGTGTTTAATCAGGGTCTATGCTAATAGCCCCTGCCTGCCTGTCCGAATACTTACAATATAAATGATACTCAGCCGGTGTCCGATCAGGGTCTATGCTTATAGCCCCTGCCTGCCTGTCCAAATACTTTGAATATAAATGATACTCGGCCGTTGTCCGATCAGGGCCTACACTTATAGATCCTGCCTGCCTGTTCGAATACTTAGAATATAAATGATACTCAGCCGGTGTCTGATCAGAGTCTACACTTATAGCCCTGCCTGACTGTCCAAATAGTTAGAATATAAATGATACTCAGCTGGTGTCCGATCAGGGTCTACACTTATAGCCCCTACCTGTCCGAATATATAGAATATAAATTATACTCAGCCGGAGTCCGATCAGGGCCTATGATTATGATACCAGGCTGGTGTCTGATTAGGGTGTACTCTTATATCACCTGCCTGCCTGCCTGTCCAAATACTAAGAATATAAATGATACTCAGCCAGTGTCCGATCAAGGTCTACACTTATAGCCCCTACCTGCCTGTCTGAATATTAAGAATATAAATGATACTCAGCCGTTATCTGATCAGGGTCTATGCTGATAGTCCCTGACTGCCTGTCCAAATACACGGCCGGTATCCGATCAGGGTCTACACTTATAGATCCTGATAGATATATATATTTATATCGCTGTCGGTATTTCTGATGACATCGCTGACATCGCTGACAGCAAGTCTGATCTGGGTCTATACTGTTAGCTTATGCCTGCCTGTCCACCTACTTAGAGCTAATAAATTACACAGTTGTTTAAGGTCAGCACTGTCAGCATGATATGCGTGTCCTTAGAGTATATACCGTACTCAATCGACGACTGATCAGGGTCTACATTGTTAACTTGTGCTCGCCTGCCCAAATACTTGAATAAAAATCCTGTACTTAATGCAAACTGCGTAAGTCCAGATAAGACGCCGTTTTTCCGCGGCGTCTGTTCAGGACTACACTGTTAGCTCGTGCTTGCCAGTCCAATTACTAAGAATATATATCGTACTCCGTCACCGTCTGATCAGGGTCTACACTGTTAGCTTATGCCTTCCTTCCACCTACTTAGAACAAATAGGGTACACGGTTGGAGTCTTATCAGGGTCAACACTGATAGCTCGCAACTGCCACTCCTTAGAGGATATATCGCACTCAGTCGACGTGTGATCAGGATCTTTACTGTTTGCATATGCTTGCCTGTCCACATACTTAGAGTAAAAATCATGTACTTTATGCAAACAGTGTAAGTCCAGTTAAGACGTCGCTTTCTGCGACGTCTGATCAGAGTCTATACTGTTAGCTCGTGCTTGCCTGTCCAAATACTT
Source organism: Anodontia alba (assembly GCA_964016985.1). Classification (NCBI taxonomy): domain Eukaryota; kingdom Metazoa; phylum Mollusca; class Bivalvia; order Lucinida; family Lucinidae; genus Anodontia; species Anodontia alba. Next base: position 77,278 of record CAXHKG010000055.1, on the reverse strand, counting down.
GGAGTAAAAAATCTGTTCTTCATGCAAACAGTCCACATCGGACGCCGCTTTATGCGGCGTCTGATCAGGGTCTACATTATTTGGAACTACTTAAGTAAGGGAGATCACTTAACAAGGGAAATAATACTGATTCGTATTTTCAACGTGATAGATATACATGTATATATTTATATCGCTGTCGGTATTTCTGATGACATCGCTGACAGCAAGTCTGATCAGGGTCTACACTATTAGCTTATGCCTGCCTGTCCACCTACTTAGAGCAAATAAGTTACACAGTTGTTTAGGGTCAGCCCTGTCAGCATGATATGCGTGTCCTTAGAGTATATATCGTACTCAATCGACGTCTGATCAGGGTCTACATTGTTAACTTGTGCTCGCCTGCCCAAATACTTAGAATAAAAATCCTGTACTTAATGCACAGCGTAAGTCCAATTAGACACCGTTTTCCGCGACGTCTGTTCAGGACTACACTGTTAGCTCGTGCTTGCCAGTCCAATTACTAAGAGTATATATCGTACTCCGTCACCGTCTTATCAGGGTCTACACTGTTAGCTTATGCCTTCCTTCCACCTACTTAGAACAAATAGGGTACACGGTTGGAGTCTTATCAGGGTCAACACTGATAGCTCGTAACTGCCACTCCTTAGAGGATATATCGCACTCAGTCGACGTGTGATCAGGATCTTCACTGTTTGCATATGCTTCCCTGTCCACATACTTAGAGTGAAAATCATGTACTTTATGCAAACAGTGTAAGTCCAGTTAAGACGTCGCTTTCTGCGACGTCTGATCAGGGGCTATACTGTTAGCTCGTGCTTGCCTGTCCAAATACTTGGAGTAAAAAATCTGTTCTTCATGCAAACAGTCCACATCGGACGCCGCTTTCTGCGGTGTCTGATCAGGGTCTACACTATTTGGAACTACTTTAATCAAGGGAGCTCACTTAACAAGGGAAATAATACTGATTCGTAGTAAATATGTATTTTCAACGTGATAGATATTATATATTTATATCGCTGTCGGTATTTCTGATGACATCGCTGACATCGCTAACAGCAAGTCTGATCAGGGTCTACACTGTTAGCTTATGCCTGCCTGTCCACCTACTTAGAGCAAATAAGTTATACGGTTGATCAGAGTCAGCACTGTTAGCTCCATATGCCTCAATCGACGACTGATCAGGGTCTACATTGTTTGCTTGTGCTCGCCTGCCCAAATACTTAGAGTAAATATCCTGTACTTAATGCAAACAGCGTAAGTCCAATAAGACGCCGTTTTTCCGGGACGTCTGTTCAGGACTACACAGTTAGCTCGTGCTTGCCAGTCCGAATACTTAGCGTTTGTATCGTACTCCGTCACCGTCTGATCAGGGTCAACACTGTTAATTTATGCCTTCCTTCCACCTACTTAGAACAAATAAGGTACACGGTTGGAGTCTTATCAGGGTCAACACTGATAGCTCGCAACTGCCTGTCCTTAGAGGATATGTCGTACTCAGTCGACGTCTGATCAGGATCTTCACTGTTACGAGGCATGTGTTTGCCTGTCTAAATACTTAGAGTAAAAATCATGTACTTTATGCAAAAAGTTAAGACGTCGCTTTCTGATCGGAGTTTATACTGTTAGCTCGTGGTTGCCTGTCCAAATACTTGGAGTAAAAAATCTGTTCTTTATGCAAACAGTTTAAGTCCACATCGGACGCCGCTTACTACGGCATCTGATCAAGGTCTACACTGTTTGCTCGTGCCTTACCTGTTTGAATACTTATATTAAATATGGTACTCAGCAGGACTCCGATCAGGATAGTTAGCTCGCACCTGGCTTTCCGAATACTTAGAGCAAATATGGTATTCGGTCAGCTTCTGATAAGGGTCTACATTGATAGCTTGTGCTCGCCTGTCCAAATACTTGGAGTAAAAATCTTGTGCTTAATGCAAACAGCGTAAGTTCAGATAAGACGCCTTTTTTCTGCACTCTGCGTCTGAACAGGGCTACACTGTTAGCTCGTGCTGCTAGTATGAATACTTAGCGTATATATCGTACTCCGTCACCGTCTGACCAGGGACTACACTGGTAGCTTATGCAATTCCTTCCATCTACATAGAGTAAATAGGGTATACGGTTTGAATCTAATCAGGGTCAACACTGTTAGCTCGCAACTGCCTGTTCTTAGATTATATATCGTACTCAGTCGACGTCTGATCAGGGTCTTCACTGTTAGCAAGTGCTTGCCTGTTTAAATACTTAGAGCAAAAATCATGTACATGTACTTTTTTGCAAACAGTGTAAGCCCAGTTAAGACATCGCTTTCTGTGGCATCTGATTAGGGTCTATACTGTTAGCTCGTACTTGATTGACTAAATACTTGAAGTAAAAATCTGTACTTCATGCAAACAGTTTAAGTCTACAACGGATGCCGCTTTCTGCGGGGTCTGATCAGGGTCTACTTGATGCAAACAGTGTAAGTCCAGATAAGACGCCGTTTTTCTGCGGCGTTTGATCAGGGCTACACCGTTAGCTTATGTCTGCCCTTTTTGAATACTTACATTAAATATGGTACTCAAACAGTGTAAGCCCAGTTAAGACGTCGCTTTCTTTGGCGTCTGATCAGGGTCTATACTGTTAGCTCGTGCTTGACTGTCTAAATACTTGGAGTAAAAAAAATCTGTACTTCATGCAAACAGTTTAAGTCTACATCGGACGCCACTTTCTGTGGCGTCTGATCAGGCTCTACACTGTTATCTCGTGCCTGCCTGTTTAAGCTTCAAGTATCTCTACCCCATAGCATAATATTGCTGTAGCTACTTAACAGCAGTCCGCTTTGGTATTTTCCATCAAGTATTTCTACTGGAGTCCCATATTCTAATATTGCTGTACGTACTGATCTGCAGTCCGGTTTGCTATTTTCCATCAATATTGTTGTACATACTCAATTGCAGTCCGCTTTGATGTTTTCCATCAAGTATCTCTATCGCAGTCCCCTAACCTACACTAATATTGCTGTACATAGTGAACTGCAGTCCGCTTTGATATTTTTCATCAAGTATTTCTACCCCAGTCCGATATCCTAATATTATTGTACATACTGAACCGCAGTCCGCTTTGATATTTTCCATCAAGAATTTCTACTGCAGTCCAATATCCTAATATTGCTGTACATACTGAACCACAGTCTGGTTTGTTAATCAAGTATTTCTACTGCAGTCCCATAAACTAATATTGCTGTACATATTGAACTGCAGTCTGGTTTGTTATTTCCCATCATGTATCTCTACCACAGTCCCATAGCCTAATATTGCTATACATACTAAACGGCAGTCCACTTTGATATTTTCCATCAAGAATTTCTACCACAGTCCCATATCCTAATATTTCTGTACATACTGAACCACAATCCAGTTTGTTAACCAAGTATCTCTACAGCAGTCCCATAACCAAATATTGCTGTACATACTGAACCGCAGTCCGGTTTGTTATTTCCCATCATGTATCTCTACCACAGTCCCCTAGCCTAATATTGCTATACATACTAAACCGCAGTCCGCTTTGATATTTTCCATCAAAAATTTCTACTGCAGTCCCATATCCTAATATTGCTGTACATACAGAACTGCAGTACAGTTTGTTATTTTCCATCAAGTATCTCTAACGCAGTCCGATAGCCTATGTACATACTAAACCGCAATCAGGTTTGATATTTTCCATCAAGTATTTCTACCGCAGTCTGATATCCTAATATTGCTGTACATACTGAACCGCAGTCCAGTTTGTTATTTTCCTTCAATTATTTCTAAGGCTTTGATATTTTCCTTCAATTTTTTCAACCACAGCCCCCTATCCTAATATTGCTGTACATATTCAACTGCAGTCTGCTTTGATGTCTCCTATCAAGCATCACTATCCCAGTCCATTATCCTAATATTGCTATATACTGAACTTCATCTCAGTCAGATATTTTTTTTTTCAAGTATCTCTACCACATTCCCCATAGTACCAGAACTCTACACTAATATTGCTGTACATAGTGAACTGCAGTCCGCTTTGATATTTTTCATCAAGTATTTCTACCCCAGTCCGATATCCTAATATTAGTGTACATACTGAACCGCAGTCTGCTTTGATATTTTACATCAAGAATTTCTACCGCAGTCCCATATCCTAATATTGCTGTACATACTGAACCACAATCCAGTTTGTTAATCAAGTATCTCTACTGCAGTCCCATAACCAAATATTGCTGTACATACTGAACCGCAGTCCGGTTTGTTATTTCCCATCATGTATCTCTACCACAGTCCCCTAGCCTAATATTGCTGTATATACTGAACCGCAGTCTGCTTTGATATTTTCTATCAAAAATTTCTTCTGCTCTCCTATATCCTAATATTGCTGTACATACAGAACTGCAGTCCAGTTTGTTATTTTCCATCAAGTATCTCTGACGCAGTCCGATAGCCTAATATTTCTGTTCATACTAAACTGCAATCAGCTTTGATATTTTCCATCAAGTATTTCTACCGCAGTCCGATATCCTAATATTGCTGTACATACTGAACCGCAGTCCGGTTTGTTGTTTTCCTTCAATTATTTCTAAGGCTTTGATATTTTCCTTCAATTTTTTCAACCACAGGCCCCTATCCTAATATTGCTGTACATACTCAACTGCAGTCCGCTTTGATGTCTTCTATCAAGAATCTCTATCCTAGTCCATTATCCTAATATTGCTATATGCTGAACCTCGTCTCAGTCAGATTTTTTTTTTCAAGTATCTCTACCACAGTCCCTATAGTACCAGACCTCTACACTAATATTGCTGTACATAGTGAACCGCAGTCCACTTTGATATTTTTCATCAAGTATTTCTACCCCAGTCCGATATCCTAATATTAGTGTGCATACTGAACCGCAGTCCGCTTTGATATTTTACATCAAGTATTTCTACTGCAGTCCCATAAACTAATATTGCTGTACATATTGAACCGCAGTCTGGTTTGTTATTTCCCATCATGTATCTCTACCACAGTCCCATAGCCTAATATTGCTGTACATACTAAACCGCAGTCCACTTTGATATTTTCCATCAAGAATTTCTATCGCAGTCCCATATCCTAATATTGCTGTACATACTGAACCACAATCCAGTTTGTTAATCAAGTATCTCTACTGCTGTCCCATAACCTAATATTGCTGTACATACCCGGTTTGTTATTTCCCATTATGTATTTCTACCACAGTCCCCTAGCCTAATATTGCTGTACATACTAAACCGCAGTCCGCTTTGATATTTTCTATCAAAAATTTCTACTGCAGTCCCATATTCTAATATTGCTGTACATACTGAACTGCAGTCTGGTTTCTTATTTCCTATCATGTATCTCTACCACAGTCCCATAGTCTAATATTGCTGTACATACTAAACCGCAGTCAGCTTTGATATTTTCCATCAAGTATTTCTACCACAGTCTGATATCCTAATATTGCTGTACATACTGAACCCCAGTCTGGTTTGTTATTTTCCATCAAGTATCTCTTCTGAAGTCCCATAGCCTAATATTGCTGTACATACTAAACTGCAGTCAGCTTTGATATTTTCCATCAAGTATTTCTACCGCAGTCTGATATGCTAATATTTCTGTACATACTGAACCGCAGTCCAGTTTGTTGTTTCCCATAGCCTAATATTGCTGTACATACTAAACCGCAGTCAGCTTTGATATTTTCCATCAAGTATTTCTACCGCAGTCCGATATCCTAATATTGCTGTACATACTGAACCGCAGTCCGGTTTGTTATTTCTCATCATGTATCTCTACCACAGTCCCATAGCCTAATATTGCTGTACATACTAAACCGCTGTCAGCTTTGATATTTTCCATCAAGTATTTCTACCGCAGTCTGATATACTAATATTGCTGTACATACTGAACCGCAGTCTGGTTTGTTATTTTCCATCAAGTATCTCTTCCGAAGTCCCATAGCCTAATATTGCTGTACATACTAAACTGCAGTCAGCTTTGATATTTTCCATCAAGTATTTCTACCGCAGTCCGATATCCTAATATTGCTGTACATACTGAGCCACAGTCTGGTTTGTTATTTTACATCAAGTATCTCTTCCGAAGTCCCATAGCCTTATATTGCTGTACATACTAAACAGCAGTCCTCTTTGATATTTTCCATCAAGTATTTCTACCCTAGTTCCATATCATTTTCACAAACAATTTCTGCCTGTCCCAATACTTATAGTAAAAATTTTCTGCTCAGTGCAAACAGTGTAAGTCCAGATTAGATGCTGCTTTCTTAGGTGTCTGATCAGGGTCTACACTGTAACATCATGCCTGCCTGTCTGAATACTTTGACTATATATTGTATTCCGTCGGTGCCTCATCAGGGTCAACACTGTTAGCTTTTGCCTGTCTGTCCAACTACTAAGAGCAAATAGGGTACTCGGTCAGTGTCCTATCAGAGTCTATACTGTTAGCTTGTGCCTGTCTGTTTGAATAATTGAAATGTGGTACACAGCCGGTGTCTGATCAGGGTCTACGTTTATAGCTCCTGACTGCCTGTTTTAATATTTAGAATATAAATGATACTCAGCTGATGTCTGATCAGGGTCTATGCTTATAGCCCCTGCCTGCCTGTCTGAATACTTAGAATATAAATGATACTCAGCCGGTGTCCGAGCAGAGTCTGCACTTATAGAGCCTGCTTGCTTGTCCAAATACTTAGAATATAAAGATACTCAGCTGGTGTCCGATCAGGGTCTATGCTTAAAGCACCTGCCTGCCTGTCCGAATACTTAGAATATAAATGATACTCAACCGGTGTCCGATCAGGGTCTACACTTATAGTACCTGCCTGCCTGTCCGAATACTTAGAATATAAATGATTCTCAACCGGTGTCCGATCAGGCTTATAGCCCCTGTCTGCCTGTCCGAATACTTAGAATCTAAATGATACTCAAACGGTGTCTGATCAGGGTCTACGCTTATAGCCCCTGCCTGCCTGTCCAAATACTTTGAATATAAATGATACTCAGCCGATGTCCGATCAGGGTCTACGCATATAGCCCCTGCATGCCTGTCCAAATACTTAGAATATAAATGATACTCAGCTGATGTCCAATCAGGGTCTATCCTTATAGCCCCTGCCTGCCTGTCCAAATACTTAGAATATAAATATTACCCAGCCGGTGTCCAATCAGGGTCTATTCTCATAGCCCCTGCCTGCCTGTCCAAATACTTTGAATATAAATTATACTCAGCTGGTGTCTGATCAGAGTCTACACTTATAGCCCCTGCCTACCTGTCCAAATAGTTAGAACATAAATGATACTCAGCTGGTGTCCGATTAGGGTCTACACTTATAGCCCTTGCCTGCCTGTCTGTCTGAATACTTAGAATATAAATTATACTCAGCCGGAGTCCGATCAGGATCTATGCTTATGATACCAGGCCGGTGTCCGATCAGGGTCCATGCTTATAGCCCCTACCTGCCTGTCCGAATACTTAGAATATAAATGATACTCAGCCGGTGTCTGATCAGGGTCTACGGTTATAGTCCCTGCCTGCCTGTCCAAATATTTTGAATATAAATGATACTTGGCCAGTGTCCGATCAGGGTCTACACTTATAGATCCTGCCTGCCTGTTTTAATACTTAGAATATAAATGATACTCAGCCTGTGTCTGATCAGAGTCTACACTTATAGACATTGCCTGCCTGTCCAAATACTGTGAATATAAATGAAACTCCGCCGGTGTCCAATCAGGGTCTACACTTATAGATCCTGCCTGCCTGTTTGAATACTTAGAATATAAATTATACTCAGCCAGAGTCCGATCAGAATCTATGCTTATGATACCAGGCCAGTGTTCGATCAGGGTCTATGCTTATAGCACCTGCCTGCTTGTCCAAATACTTAGAATATAAATGATACTCAGCCGGTGTCTGATCAGGGTCTACGCTTATAGCCAATACCTGCCTGCCAAAATACTTAGAATATAACGGCTACACAGCCGGTGTCTGATCAGGGTCTACGCTTATAGTCCCTGCCTGCCTGTCCAAATACTTTGAATATAAATGATACTTGGCCGGTGACCGATCAGGGTCTATACTTATAGATCCTGCCTGCCTGTCCAAATACTTAAATGATTCTCAGCCGTAGTCCGATCAGGCTTATAGCCCCTGCCTGCCTGTCCGAATACTTAGAATATAAATGATACTCAACTGGTGTCCGATCAGGGTCTACACTTATAGTACCTGCCTGCCTGTCCGAATACTTAGAATATAAATGATTTTCAACCGGTGTCCGATCAGGCTTATAGCCCATGTCTGCCTGTCTGAATACTTAGAATATAAATGATACTCAAACGGTGTCAGATCAGGGTCTACGCTAATAGCCCCTGCCTGCCTGTCCAAATACTTTGAATATAAATGATACTCAGCCAGTGTCTGATCAGGGTCTATGCTAATAGCCCCTGCCTGCCTGTCCAAATACTTAGAATATAAATGATACTCAGCCTGTGTCTGATCAGAGTCTACACTTATAGCCCCTGCCTGCCTGTCCAAATACTTCAAATATAAATGATATTCGGCTGATGACCGATCAGGGTCTACACTTAGAGCCCCTGCCTGCATGTCCAAATACTGAGAATATAAATGATACTCAGCCGGTGTCCGATCAGGGTATATGGGTTAGGGTTAGGGTTAGGGGTTAGGGTTAGGGGTTAGGGGTTAGGGTTAGGGTTATTGTTAGGGTTAGGGGTTAGGGTTAGGGTTAGGGGTTAGGGTTAGGGTTATTGTTAGGGGTTAGGGTTAGGGTTAGGGTTAGGGGATTAGGGGTTAGGGTTAGGGTTAGGGTTAGGGTTAGGGTTAGGGGTTAGGGTTATTGTTAGGGTTAGGGGTTAGGGTTAGGGTTAGGGTTAGGGTTAGGGGTTAGGGTTAGGGTTAGGGTTAGGGTTAGGGAGTAAGTGATATGCCATTACTCCTACTCTTCTAACCCTAGCGGAAGTAGATTTCTATGTGATTTGGTCGAGGGTTGCCTTTTCACCGACCCTAGTGTAGGAAATTGTTACTTTTTTTAGTAACTGTTTTCGAACTTCTTTTATCAAGGGAGATAATTTAACAAGGGGAATTATACTTATTATTAGTAAATACGTATTTTTAACGTCATAGATATTATCTATTTATATCGCTGTCGGTATTTCTGACATCGCTGACAGCGCTGACAACAAGTTTGAATCACTTATATCCCTCTTACTTTCGCTCTTTTTTTAAAGGTTATATACCGTTGGAAAACAAGTTTTCTTTTGCTACGACCTATCAGATGTTTGTTGTTTTTTTTTTTTGCTATAACACTATTAGTTTACATTGCTATCATTACTACTTTAATCAAGGGAGATCACTTAACAAGGGAAATAATATTGATTCCTAGTAAATACGTATTTTCAACGTCATAGATATTATCTATTTATATCGCTGTTATATCTGATGACATCGCTGACATCGCTGACAGCAAGTCTGGTCGCGGTCTATACTGTTTGCTTATGCCTGCCTGACCATCTACTTAGAGCAAATAAGTTATATGGTTGATCAGGGTCAACACTGTCAGCTCGACATGCCTGTCCTTAGAGTATATATCATACTTAATCGACGTCTGATCAGGGTCTACATTTTGAGCTTGTGCTCGCCTGCCCAAATACTTAGAGTAAAAATCCTGTACTTAATGCAAGCAGCGTAAGTCCAGATAAGACGCCGTTTTTCCGCGGCGTCTGATTAGGACAACACAGTTAGCTTGCCAGTCCGAATACTTAGAGTATATATTGTACTTCGTCACCGTCTGATTAGTGTCTACAATGTTAGCATGCCTTCCTTCCATCTACTTAGAGCAAATAGGGTACACGGCTGGAGTCTTACCAGGGTCAACATTGTTATCTCGCAATTGCCTGTCCTCAGAGGATATATCGTACTCAGTCGACGTCTGATAAGGATCTTCACTGTTAGCCTAATCCTGTCCAAATACTTAGAGTAAACATCAAGTACTTAATGCAAAGTGTAAGTCCAGTTAAGACGTCGCTTTCTACGGCGTCTGATCAGGGTGTATACTGTTAGCTCGTGCTTGCCTGTCCAAATACTTGGAGTAAAAAATCTGTTCTTCATGCAAACAGTTAAAGTCCACATTTAACGCCGCTTTCTGTGGCCTCTGATCAGATTCTATACTATTTGAAACTACTTTAATCAAGGGAGATCACTTAGCAAGTGAAAGAATACTGATTCGTAGTAAATACGTATTTTCAACGTGACAGATATTATCTATTTATATCGCTGTCGGTATTTCTGATGACATCGCTGACATCGCTGACAGCAAGTTTGATCAGCATCTACACTGTTAGCTTATGCCTGCCTGTCCACCTACTTAGAGCAAATAAGTTACACGGTTGATCAGGGTCAACCCTGTCAGCTTGATATGCCTATCCTTAGAGTATATACAGTACTCAATTGACGTCTGATCAGGGTCTACATTGTTAGCTTGTGCTCGCCTGCCCAAATTCTTAGAGAAAAAATCCGTTACTTAATGCAAACAGCATAAGTCCAGATAAGAGGCCGTTTTATCGCGGCGTCTGTTCAGGACTACACTGTTAGCTTATGCTTGCCAGGCCGAATACTAAGAGTATATATCGTACTCCGTCACCGTCTGATCAGAGTCTACACTGTTAGCTTATGCCTTCCTTCCACCTACTTAGAACAAATAAGGTACACTGTCGGAGTTTTATCAGGGTCAACAATGATAGCTCGCAACTGCCACTCCTTAGAATATATATCGAACTCAGTCGACGTCTGATCAGGATCTTCACTGTTAGCATGTGCTTGCCTGTCCAAATACTTAGAGTAAAAGTCATGTACTTTATGCAAACAGTATAAGTCCAGTTAAGACGTCGCTTTCTGTGGCGTCTGATCAGGGTCTACATTGTTAGCTTGTGATCACCTGCCCAAATTCTTAGAGTAAAAATCCTGTACTTAATGCAAACAGCATAAGTCCAGATAAGAGGCCGTTTTATCGCGGCGTCTGTTCAGGACTACACTGTTAGCTTATGCTTGCCAGGCCGAATACTAAGAGTATATATCGTACTCCGTCACCGTCTGATCAGGGTTGACACTGTTAGCTTATGCCTTCCTTCCACCTACTTAGAACAAATAAGGTACACGGTCGGAGTTTTATCAGGGTCAACAATGATAGCTCGCAACTGCCACTCCTTAGAATATATATCGAACTCAGTCGACGTCTGATCAGGATCTTCACTGTTAGCATGTGCTTGCCTGTCCAAATACTTAGAGTAAAAATCATGTACTTTATGCAAACAGTATAAGTCCAGTTAAGACGTCGCTTTCTGTGGCGTCTGATCAGGGTCTACATTGTTAGCTTGTGATCACCTGCCCAAATTCTTAGAGTAAAAATCCTGTACTTAATGCAAACAGCATAAGTCCAGATAAGAGGCCGTTTTATCGCGGCGTCTGTTCAGGACTACACTGTTAGCTTATGCTTGCCAGGCCGAATACTAAGAGTATATATCGTACTCCGTCACCGTCTGATCAGGATCTACACTGTTAGCTAATGCCTTCCTTCCACCTATTTAGAACAAATAAGGTACACGGTCGGAGTTTTATCAGGGTCAACAATGATAGCTCGCAACTGCCACTCCTTAGAATATATATCGAACTCAGTCGACGTCTGATCAGGATCTTCACTGTTAGCATGTGCTTGCCTGTCCAAATACTTAGAGTAAAAATCATGTACTTAATGCAAACAGTATAAGTCCAGTTAAGACGTCGCTTTCTGTGGCGTCTGATCAGGGTCTATACTCTTAGCTCGTACTTGCCTGTCCAAATACTTGGAGTAAAAATCCTGTACTTAATGCAAACAGCGTAAGTCCAATAAGACGCCGTTTTTCCGCGGCGTCTGGTCAGGACTACACTGTTAGCTCGTGCTTGCCAGTCCGAATACTTAGAGTATATATCGCACTCCGTCACCGTCTGATCAGGGTCTACACTGTTAGCTTATGCACCGAACCATTCCAACTACTTAGAGCAAATAGGGTACACGGTTGGAGTCTTACCAGGATCAACACTAATAGCTCGCAACTGCCTGTTCTTAGAGGATATATCGTACTCAGTCGACGTCTGATCAGGATCACTGTTAGCATGTGCTTGCCTGTCCAGATAAGACGCTTTTTTTTCGCGGCGTCTGATTAGGACAACACAGTTAGCTCGTGCTTGCCAGTCCGAATACTTAGAGTATATATCGTGCTCCGTCACCGTCTGATCAGTGTCTACACTGTTAGCTTATGCCTTCCTTCCATCTACTTAGAGCAAATAGGGTACATGGCTGGAGTCTTACCAGGTTCAGCACTGTTAGCTCGCAACTGCCTGTCTTCAGAGGATATATCGTACTCAGTCGACGTCTGATAAGGATCTTCACTGCTAGCCTAACCCTGTCCAAATACTTAGAGTAAACATCATATACTTTATGCAAACAGTGTAAGTCCAGTTAAGACGTCGCTTTCTATGGCGTCTGATCAGGGTCTATACTGTTAGCTCGTGCTTGCCTGTCCAAATACTTGGAGTAAAAGAAATCTGTACTTCATGCAAACAGTTTAAGTCCACATCGGATGCCGCTTTCTGCGGCCTCTGATCAGGGTCTACACTATTTGTAACTACTTTAATCAAGGGAGATCACTTAGCAAGGGAAAGAATACTGATTCGTAGTAAATACGTATTTTCAACGTCACAGATATTATCTATTTATATCGCTGTCGGTATTTCTGATGACATCGCTGACATCGCTGACAGCAAGTTTGATCAGCATCTACACTGTTAGCTTATGCCTGCCTGTCCACTTACTTAGAGCAAATAAGTTACACGGTTGATCAGGGTCAACCCTGTCAGCTTGATATGCCTATCCTTAGAGTATATATAGTACTCAATTGACGTCTGATCAGGGTCTACATTGTTAGCTTGTGCTCGCCTGCCCAAATTCTTAGAGAAAAAATCCGGTACTTAATGCAAACAGCATAAGTCCAGATAAGAGGCCGTTTTATCGCGGCGTCTGTTCAGGACTACACTGTTAGCTTATGCTTGCCAGGCCGAATACTAAGAGTATATATCGTACTCCGTCACCGTCCGATCAGAGTCTACACTGTTAGCTTATGCCTTCCTTCCACCTACTTAGAACAAATAAGGTACACTGTCGGAGTTTTATCAGGGTCAACAATGATAGCTCGCAACTGCCACTCCTTAGAATATATATCGAACTCAGTCGACGTCTGATCAGGATCTTCACTGTTAGCATGTGCTTGCCTGTCCAAATACTTAGAGTGAAAATCATGTACTTTATGCAAACAGTATAAGTCCAGTTAAGACGTCGCTTTCTGTGGCGTCTGATCAGGGTCTACATTGTTAGCTTGTGATCACCTGCCCAAATTCTTAGAGTAAGAATCCTGTACTTAATGCAAACAGCATAAGTCCAGATAAGAGGCCGTTTTATCGCGGCGTCTGTTCAGGACTACACTGTTAGCTTATGCTTGCCAGGCCGAATACTAAGAGTATATATCGTACTCCGTCACCGTCTGATCAGGGTTGACACTGTTAGCTTATGCCTTCCTTCCACCTACTTAGAACAAATAAGGTACACGGTCGGAGTTTTATCAGGGTCAACAATGATAGCTCGCAACTGCCACTCCTTAGAATATATATCGAATTCAGTCGACGTCTGATAAGGATCTTCACTGTTAGCATGTGCTTGCCTGTCCAAATACTTAGAGTAAAAATCATGTACTTTATGCAAACAGTATAAGTCCAGTTAAGACGTCGCTTTCTGTGGCGTCTGATCAGGGTCTATACTCTTAGCTCGTACTTGCCTGCCCAAATTCTTAGAGTAAAAATCCTGTACTTAATGCAAACAGCATGTCCAGATAAGAGGCCGTTTTATCGCGGCGTCTGTTCAGGACTACACTGTTAGCTTATGCTTGCCAGGCCGAATACTAAGAGTATATATCGTACTCCGTCACCGTCTGATCAGGATCTACACTGTTAGCTTATGCCTTCCTTCCACCGACTTAGAACAAATAAGGTACACGGTCGGAGTTTTATCAGGGTCAACAATGATAGTTCGCAACTGCCACTCCTTAGAATATATATCGAACTCAGTCGACGTCTGATCAGGAGCTTCACTGTTAGCATGTGCTTGCCTGTCCAAATACTTAGAGTAAAAATCATGTACTTAATGCAAACAGTATAAGTCCAGTTAAGACGTCGCTTTCTGTGGCGTCTGATCAGGGTCTATACTCTTAGCTCGTACTTGCCTGTCCAAATACTTGGAGTAAAAATCCTGTACTTAATGCAAACAGCGTAAGTCCAATAAGACGCCGTTTTTCCGCGGCGTCTGGTCAGGACTACACTGTTAGCTCGTGCTTGCCAGTCCGAATACTTAGAGTATATATCACACTCCGTCACCGTCTGATCAGGGTCTACACTGTTAGCTTATGCACCGAACCATTCCAACTACTTAGAGCAAATAGGGTACACGGTTGGAGTCTTACCAGGATCAACACTAATAGCTCGCAACTGCCTGTTCTTAGAGGATATATCGTACTCAGTCGACGTCTGATCAGGATCACTGTTAGCATGTGCTTGCCTGTCCAGATAAGACGCTTTTTTTTCGCGGCGTCTGATTAGGACAACACAGTTAGCTCGTGCTTGCCAGTCCGAATACTTAGAGTATATATCGTGCTCCGTCACCGTCTGATCAGTGTCTACACTGTTAGCTTATGCCTTCCTTCCATCTACTTAGAGAAAATAGGGTACATGGCTGGAGTCTTACCAGGTTCAGCACTGTTAGCTCGCAACTGCCTGTCTTCAGAGGATATATCGTACTCAGTCGACGTCTGATAAGGATCTTCACTGCTAGCCTAACCCTGTCCAAATACTTAGAGTAAACATCATATACTTTATGCAAACAGTGTAAGTCCAGTTAAGACGTCGCTTTCTATGGCGTCTGATCAGGGTCTATACTGTTAGCTCGTGCTTGCCTGTCCAAATACTTGGAGTAAAAGAAATCTGTACTTCATGCAAACATCACTTAGCAAGGGAAAGAATACTGATTCGTAGTAAATACATATTTTCAACGTCAGAGATATTATCCATTTATATCGCTGTCGGTATTTCTGATGACATCGCTGACAGCAAGTCTGATCAGGGTCTACACTGTTAGCTTATGCATGCCTGTCCACCTACTTAAGGCAAATAAATTACACAGTTGATCAGGATCAACACAGTCAACTTGATATGCCTATCCTTAGAGTATATATCGTACTCAATTGATGTCCGATCAGGGTCTGCATTGTTAGCTTCTGCTCGCCTACCCAAATTCTTAGAGTAAAAATCCTGTACTTAATGCAAACAGCGTCAGTCGAATAAGACGCCGTTTTTCCGCGACGTCTATTCAGAACTACACTGTTAGGTCGTGCTTGCCAGTCCGAATACTTAGAGCATATATTGTACTCCGTCACCGTCTGATCAGGGTCTACACTGTTAGCTTATGCCTTCCTTCCACCTACTTAGAGCAAATAAGGTACACGGTTGGAGTCTTATCAGATTCAACACTGATAGCTCGCAACTGCCTGTCCTTAGAGGATATATCGTACTCAGTCGACGTCTGATCATGGTCTTCACTGTTAGCATGTGCTTGTCTGTCCAAATACTTAGAGTAAAACTCATGTACTTTATGCAAACAGTTAAGACGTCACTTCCTGTGGCGTCTGATCGGGGTCTATACTGTTACGTCGTGCTTGCCTGTCCAAATACTTAGAGCAAATAAATCTGTTCTTCATGCAAACAGTTTAAATCCACATCGGACGCCGCTTTTTACGGCGTCTGATCAAGGTCTACACTGTTCGGGTTAGGGTTAGGGTTAGGGTTAGGGTTAGGGTTAGGGGTTAGGGTTAGGGTTAGGGTTAGGGTTAGGGTTAGGGGTTAGGGTTAGGGTTAGGGTTAGGGGTTAGGGTTAGGGTTAGGGTTAGGGTTAGGGTTAGGGTTAGGGGTTAGGGTTAGGGTTAGGGTTAGGGTTAGGGTTAGGGTTAGGGGTGAGGGGTTAGGGTTAGGGTTAGGGTTAGGGGTTAGGGTTAGGGGTTAGGGTTAGGGTTAGGGTTAGGGTTAGGGTTAGGGTTAGGGGTTAGGGTTAGGGTTAGGGGTTAGGGTTAGGGTTAGGGTTAGGGTTAGGGTTAGGGGTTAGGGTTAGGGTTAGGGGTTAGGGTTAGGGTTAGGGTTAGGGTTAGGGGTTAGGGTTAGGGTTAGGGTTAGGGTTAGGGGTTAGGGGTTAGGGTTAGGGTTAAGGGTTAGGGTTAGGGTTAGGGTTAGGGTTAGGGTTAGGGTTAGGGTATAGGCAGTTTGGCGAGATGAGCCCTGTCTGATGAGCCCTTGATGAGCCTTTGTGATCTGATTGGCTACATATATCATGTGACTGTTTGACGTATTGTCACGTGTTTTTTCGAATTCGGATGGATCATAATTTCTGAAGCTATTGATATGTGGAGACGTGTTTGTTAATATTTTCATTCAGACTTTGAACTTCAAAATGTGCTGATGTTGATTTAGGAATTCAGAATTGGACGTTTTGAGTGATTTATAGGATTTTTATTATTATTGTGAAAAAGGAAAATTCTTAGAAGGTAGGACGTTTAAAATTAATTCCACATTGTTAGTTCAAGGAAATTTATGGCCGATGATGGTATAATCTAAAATCATGATAATAATGTCGTTGTTGTTGTTGTTGTTGATGATGATGATGATGATGATGATGATGATGATAACCAACGAAATTGTTTCCACATATATTCTTGATCAAATGAAGGCAATCTAAATAGATTAAAAGTGATGTCCCGTGCTGCTGCTGCTGCTGATGTTGTTGTTGTTGATGATGATGATAATCATCATCATCTATTGCCAAATAGTATCTGATAAAGAAAATATAAATTATTCCAAAGAAAGCTTGGGAAATTGGCGTTAAAAACTTGTATAATTATGCATATTTATATATTATTGTATATTGCATCAGGCTGGGTTACCCTGAGTTAAGGTTGTTACTAAAAATAGATTCCTTTGTTTAAAATTGGCGACAGAATTTTGATAACTCACTTGGAATTGAAACAATATGTAGTAAACCCGGTTCGGTAAGCCTGAACCCTTAACCCACCATAACCCATTTTGGTAACTCTGAATCCTTAACCTACCAAAACCCTTTTCGGTAACCCACTTCGTTAACCCAGATTGGTAACTCTGAATCCTTAACCCACCATTACCTAGTTCAATAACCCACTTCGATAGCTCTGAATCCTTAACCCACCATAACCCACTTCGGTAATCCTCTTCGGTAACGCACTTCGGTAACTTTGAATCCTTAACCCACCATAACCAACTGTGGTAACCCTGAATCCTTAACCTACCAAAACCCATTATGGTAGCCAATTTCGGTAACCCACTTCGGTAATTTTGAATTCTTTACCCACCATAACCCATTTCGGTAACCCATTTATGTAACTCTGAATCCTTAACCCACCATAACCCCGTTCGGTAACCCTCCTCGGTAACACACTACGGTAACTCCGAATTCTTAACCGACCATATCCAACTTTGGTAACACTGAATCCTTAACCTACCAATAACTCGTATGATTATCCACTTTGACAAAGGGTATAACCTTATACCTTCACTCACCATAACCCTTTCTGCTAACTCTATAAGTGTAAGTCGTTAACCATTTAACCTTAACTTTTCATATCTCCGTTTGATAACTGACATAGTCAAAAAGGGTTTACCCTTAAACCTTTATTAACCATAACCCTTTCCGATAACTCCAAGTGTGACGCGTAACCCTTACACCATAACACTCCATAACTCCGTATGATAATCCGCTTTGACAAAGGGTTTATTCTAAGACCTTTACTCACCATAACCTTACTGATAACTCTAAAAGAGTAAATCGCTAACCCTTTACACTTAACTTTTCAGATCTCCGGTTGATAACCAACATAGTGAAAAGGGATTTACCCTTAAACCTTTACTCACCCTAACCCTTTCTTATAACTCCAAGTGTAACCCGTAACACTTAAACCATAACTCTCCATAACTCCGTATGATGATCCACTTTGAAAAGGGTTTACTCCTCGACCTTCAATCACCATATCCCTTTAAGATAACTCTAAAAGTGTACCCCGTAACCCTTAAGCCATAACACTCCATAGTTCCGTATGATGAACGTCTTTGACAAAGGGTTAACCTTTAGACCTTCACTCACAATAAACCTTTCTTGATATTTCTAAAAGCAGACATAGTCAAAAAGGGTTGTCACTCAATGTTTCGACTTCTTTCCCTAGTGATATTGTAGGGAGGATTTGGGATTTGATTGTATCAGTTCCTGATCATTACTATTTTCAATTTTTAACTTTAAAACTTTACTCACTACCATTACACTTTCCCTAACCCTTACACCTTCACTCACTATAACCTTTTCTGATAACTCTAAAAGTGTAATTCATTAACCCTTTAACCTTAACTTTTCACTACTCCGTTTGATAACCGACATAGTCAAAAAGGGTTTACCCTTAAACCTTTACTCGCCATAACCCTTCCTGATAATCCCAAGTATGACGCATAACCCTTACACCATTACACTCCATAACTCCTTATGATGATCCACTTTGACAAAGGGTTTACTCTTAGACCTTTACTCACCATAACCCTTTCTGATATCTCTGAAAGTGTAAGTCGTTAACCTTTACGCTTAACTTTTCATATCTCCGTTTGATAACAGACATAGTCCAAAAGGGTGTACCCTTAAACCTTTACTCACCATAACCCTTCATGATACATCCAAGTGTACCCCCTAACCCATAATCCTTTCTGATAACTTTCTGATTACTCCAACGGTAAGACGTAACCCTTTAATCATTAATCACCAAAACCCAGTACGACGATCCGTATTTATAAAGGCTTTAAAATATCTGAGGGTCACTGATGAGGCCTAATTGGCCGAAACTAGCTAGTCTGGCCCAGAAAACATGTACACTCCTTATTTTTTCAGTTCTTTGGTGTATTCCTTGCTTCCAAAGGATAACCCTTTTATAGAACATAATTAACTTCACTACAGCTGGTGTGTGGGAATGTGTGGCGGCGGTAAAACGTCTCCCTGCCCTACATCATAGTGTAGATTATATTTTCTTGTCCTGTGGGATCATTGATTCCATCGTGGAATTTTGAAACTATCTGAGGGTCACTGATGAGGCCTAATTGGCCCAGACTATCTTGTCTGGCCAAGGAAAACATGTACACTCCTTATTTTTTCAGTTCTTTGGTGTATTCCTTGCTTCCAAAGGATAACCCTTTTATAGAACATATTTACCCTTAGACCTCAACTCAGACCTACCCTTAGACCTGCATTACTATAACCCTTACCCTATCCCTTAGACCTGCACTCACCAAAACCCTTTCTGATAACTCTGAAAGTGTTATTCATTAACCCTTTAACCGTAACTTTTCGTAACTCCGTTTGATAACCGACATAATCAAATGGGTTTACCCTTAAATCTTTACTCGCCATAACCCTTTCTGATAACTCCAAGTGTGACGCGTAACCCTTACAACATAAAACTCCATAACTCCGTAGGATGATCTACTTTAACAAAAGGTTTACTCTTAGACCTTTACTCACCGTAACCCTTTCTGATTACTATAAAAGTGTAAGTCTTTAACCCTTTACACTTAACTTTTCATATCTCCGTTTGATAACAGATATAGTCAAAAAGGGTGTACCCTTAAACCTTTACTCACCATAACCCTTTTTGATAACTCCAAGTGTACGCCCTAATCCATAATCCTTTCTGATAACTTTCTGATTAATCCGACATATGCAAAAAGCGTTTACCCTTCAACCTTTACTCACCATAAGCCTTTCTAATAACCCCAACAGTAACAGCTAACCCTTAAACCATAGCTCCGTATGATGCTACACTTTGACACTGGTTTAACCTCAGACCTTCACTCACCATAAACCTTTCTGATAGCTCTAAAAGTGTAAGTCGTTAACCCTTTAACCTTAACAATTCATGTCTCCGTTTGATAACCGACATAGTCCAAAAGGGTTTACCTTTAAACCTTTACTCACCATAACCCTTTCTAATAACCCCAACAATAATAGGTAACCCTTAAACCATAGCTCTCCATAACTCCGTATGATGCTACACTTTGACAAATGGTTTACCCTTAGACCTTCACTCACAATAACCCTTTCTGATAACTCTAAAAGTGTAAGTCGTTAACGCTTTAACCTTATCTTTTCATGTCTCCGTTTGATAACCGATATAGTCCAAAAGGGTTTACCCTTCAACCTTTACTCACCATAACACTGTCTAATAACTCCAGCAGTAACAAGTAACCCTTAAACTATAACTCTTCATAACTCCGTATGATGACACACTTTGACAACTGGTTTACTCTTAGACCTTTACTCACCATAACCCTTTCTGATAACTCTAAAAGTGTAAGTCGTTAACCCATTAACCTTAACTTTTTATATTTCCGTTTGATAACCGACATAGTTTAAAAGGGTTTACCCTTCAACATTTACTCAACATAACCCTTTCTAATAACCCCAACAGTAACAATTAACCTTTAAACCATAGCTCTCCATAATTCTGTATGATGCTACACTTTGACAAATGGTTTACCCTTAGACCTTCACTCACCATAACCCTTTCTGATAACTCTAAAAGTGTAAGTCGTTAACCCTTTAACCTTAACTTTACATGTCTCCGTTTGATAACCGACATAGTCCAAAAGAGTTTACTCTTAAAGCTTTACTCACCATAACCCTTTCTGAAAACTCCAGCAGTAACACGTAACCATTAAACCATAGCTCTCTATAACTCTGTATGATGATACACTTTGACAAATGGTTTACTCTTAGACCTATACTCACCATAACCCTTTCTGATAACTCTAAAAGTGTAAGTCGTTAACCCATTAACCTTAACTTTTTATATTTCCGTTTGATAACCGACATAGTTTAAAAGGGTTTACCCATCAACATTTACTCAACATAACCCTTTCTAATAACCCCAACAGTAACAATTAACCCTTAAACCATAGCTCTCCATAAATCTGTATGATGCTACACTTTGACAAATGGTTTACCCTTAGACCTTCACTCACCATAACCCTTTCTGATAACTCTAAAAGTGTAAGTCGTTAACCCTTTAACCTTAACTTTTTATATGTCCGTTTGATAACCCACATAGTTTAAAAGGGTTTACCCGTCAACCTTTACTCACCATAACCCTTTCTATTATCTCCAACAGTAACAGGTAACCCTTAAACCATAGCTCTCCATAACTCCGTATGATGATATACTTTGACAAATGGTTTACCCTGAGACCTTCACTTACCATAACCCTTTTTGATAACTCTAATAGTGTAAGTCGTTAACCCTTTAACCCTGTCTGATGAGCCCTTGATGAGCCTTTGTGATGTGATTGGCTATATATATCATGTGACTATTTGACGTATTGTCACGTGGTTTTTGAATTCGGATCATAATTTCTGAAGCTATTGATATGTGAAGACGTGTTTGTTAATATTTTCATTCAGACGTATAAGGGAGTGCATGTTCTGAACACAGTGACACTCAGAATCTAAATAGATTAAAATTGAGCCTCCGAACACAAATACACAGGTAAACAATTCTTCTCATAACTTGTGAACTTTTAAGTAAGTGAACATGTACCTCTGAACTCAGTGACACTTACAATATATAACAATGTATCTCCCATCTGATGCACTGTGCCTTTGAAAAATGACCAAAACGTTTAGAGACAAAACCTTTGCCTCCACCCGAAGCGTGCGGATTTCCGAGAGATTATCGTTTGACACCAAATTTTCTAGACTTCAGTGAAACTTCGATGGCTCTAACACCGATTGCTCGCTTACCATGGCTCATTCGAACCCATTTTGAGTCCCAGACAAGACTTAGTGAGGTATAATCTATGAAGAAATTTAATGGAAATTTCCATGGAAAAGTTTGTTGTATGTAACCATTAGAATCGCCATAGTGAGGCGATTCTAAAGACTACACACATCATACTTTTAATACATATAAACCTCCTGACGAGGATTTATAAATAACCCTCATTGGGTCAAACTATCCCTGTCTCGAACAAATATCAGTGGTCCCAAAGCTATTCGAGCCATCGAAGTTTCATTATATCTGTTAGTCCTTTGCGATCATTTATTCCACTGAAGAATTTTAAAAATACCTTAGGATGCCTAATTGGCCAAAACTAGCTAGCCTGTGCCAGAAACAACTTGTACACTCTACAGTTTTCAGTTTTGATCTGTTTCCTTGCTTCCTATGAATTACCCTGTTATACAATATATCAACCAAGTTTAGTCCCTACACAGGTGACCTACACAGTCAACATTCAACAACGGAACTAATGATCTCAAAGGACTAGAAATATAATAAAGCCTATAATAATTACTATGGATAGACTTTTACGGCCGCCACACATGATGATGATGATGATAATGATGACGATGAGACTAGAAATATAATAAAGCCTATAATAATTACTATGGATAGCCTTTTAACGACCGCCACACATGATGGTGATGATGATAATGATGCTGATGACAATGATGATGACAATGATAATGATGATTATGATGATGATCATTATCATCATCATCATCATCATCATCATCATCATCATCATTATCACATCATCATCATCTTCATCGTCATCATCATCATTATCATCACCATCATATTGACGACGAAAATGATGATGATGATGGTGATGATGATGATCGTCATCATCATCATCATCACCATCATATTGACGAAGAAAATGATGATGATGATGATCTTATCACTGCTATAAGATATAGGTTGTGGGTAGTTGTTAGAATCGCTTCATTTAGGCAGTTCTAACGAGCACCCACAACCTAAGTTTGGCGTACAAATAAGAAGAAATCAAACTTTACATAGGAAAAGTATTTATTTTGAAGATATGAAATAATGCATTATGTAACCCCAAAATAAAATGAAGTATTTAATTAAACACATCACGAAAACACGCTTATATAACTTAAATTCTTAATTAAAAAGCGAAAGTGCCAGGGGCATACATATTTCTTCTTATTTCTGCTTTTAATGCAATTTGTGAAACCCCATAAGGAAACACGCCTATACAAATAGATTGCAAGTTTTAACGGCGACAAAGTAACCATTTAAGATTACAAATTGTGATATTTTCCATATTTCTACTTCAAACACAGGTTGCGGGTGCTCGATAGAACAGCCTCATTCAGGAAATTCTATCGAGTACCCACAAACTATGTTTTAGATCAGAAATAAGAAAAATAATGTATAGCCCTGCAAACCTCTGTTTTACTATATATTAGTGGGGTTCGAGGGGGTGAGAATGTTTTCGGGATGCCATAAGCACCGCGTCGCAATGGGTTCTAACGAGTACCAGTAATTTATGTTTTGAACAGAAATATGAAAAAAATCAGTTATTATTATTATTTGAAAAAAAAAAAATCAGTTTCTGCCAATAGAATTATTATTATTCGTAAGGCGTATTGTGGATACCCATAACAACTGCATCGACAATACAATTTTAATAAGTACCCACAACCATAATTGAAAATCGTTGTGGATACCTTTTAAAATAGTCTCTGCCAGTCACTTCTGAATTATTGTTAACAGTCTGAAAGGGCATGTTGTGGATACTTGTTAGAACAACCTAATTGTGTTTGTGTTGTTGTTGTTGTTGCTTGAATTGACATTTTTACAGATTTTCATTTTTTCTATGGTTAATATCTTGTGCAAATTAAAATAGAAATTATCAGGAACTAGGGCTGGCTAATCGGTGCTGAAATGATAATCGATTACCAGCCATGCCTTTGCGATCGATAATCGATTAGTAATCACTGGAGATTTGGTCATAATTTTACCTGTCTGGCTTTCTGTCTGAACATGACTTACCATATGTTGTACTTCACTATAGGGTTTTGCACAGACAGGCCTGAGCAAACAGTGTAGACCCAGATGAGACGCCGCAAAACGTGGCGTCTCATCAGGGTCTGCACTGTTTGCCACTCATCCAGATATTTTAAAAACATCTTTGGCTGGTAAATTCTACTTATAAAATAATCGATTACAAAAAATCAGTAGTGATAATCATATTTATGGAATTTATCGATCAATTAATCGATTATCCAAACAGGTCGTGACTCAGAACACCCAAACGTAGCTAAACCTTATGAGATTATTGGATGTTTTAAAGAATCTTCACCATTAAGAATAATACGGTTATTCACTCCCTTCAAAATCTTAAAGGGAAAAATTAAAGAAAACATGCTATAACCTTTCAGAAGCAAGGACTACACATGGCAATTAAAAGTTAGAGTTTACATCTTTTTCTGGACATGACTTGCTAGTTTAAGCCAATAAGACTTCATCAGTGAACCTCAAGTATTTTTTTTCAGATTTCTACATCCATGATTCCAAATGACTAGAAAATAAAATCTACTCTATGATGAAGGACATGGAGTTTTTATAAAAAAAAGTAGAAGTAAAACAAAGATCAGGAATCGATACAATTAACTTACTCCCCCCACCAAAGACACCAAAGGGAAAGAAACACAAACACGAAGCGACCAGACCATAATGAAAACCTAAACAGAGGAAGGCCAAAGGACAGTTACTTTCCCACAAAATGGCTTAATGGCCATCCAAAATAAAAAGACACATGTGATACACACAATAAGTAACAAACAATAACATAAATAAACCGCCACAGAAGAACCGCCTTGGAACGGTCAGTGGAAAGAATTCCACTGGTGGGCCTAAATTGTTTTTACGTGGCCACAATCCTCGCCCTTACTTCTGTCGCGGTATAGACATTAATTATGTTTAGTCCGCATGAAGGCTTCCTAACTCAACAGTGTAACATCTCCGAGAACATACAAATCCAAAAACTACAGAGATGAAACAAGGTTGAGGACTCGACAGCATACAACAACAGAAATACTGGAGCAAAAGAAAACCAACAGTTAGACCCCGAGGTCTATAAGTCCGCTATACATTCTCTTCACACCAGTTGAAGTGAAGTCAAATATGTTCTGTTGAAAAGTATCCTAAGTATCCTTCATTAAGTTCAAATTTCAGGTGAGAAATGACAATTGTTTTCCCTCAATATGTTAGAGGATTTAATTAAGGAAATTAACACTTACTCTGACGTCGAAGACGGAAACTTTCTTTTTCCCAGATTAGAATGACGTGCCTGATACAGTTGTACTGGTGCAGCTTCTTGTTGCTGCGGCGTACTCGTTACCTCCATATATGACATTGGTTCAGGCGGTAGTTGTTGTACTACTGATGTTTCTAATACACTCATATCCATGGAAGGTTGATTATCATCAGGCAGAACACTTTGTAACGCCGACGCAAACGCCTTCTGTATTGTTAATTTGCACGCACTGTGCGCATTAAAATTCTCTATCTGAGCTTTTAACGCTTCCACTTGTTCTAAAAGACCCTGTTTTTCGGTTTGTAAAGTGCTTATCTTATGGTCCTGTACCTGAAGTGCCGTTTCCAGTTTTTTAATTTTAGCATCTTGTGCCTTCATATTTGTATGGCATCCTTTTAATGATTCAGACCAGCTTCTGACCTCTCGCTGTAATTTTACCAGCTCCGCACATATATATTTTTCCGACTTCTCCACAATCTTTCTCACAAATTCGCAGTCGTCCGCTGTACTCATGATTGTCTGTAATTTGTAAAAGAAAGAAAAGTCTTACAGCACGAAGTGTCAAAGAAAGGAAAGAAACATAGCTGGAAAAATTCTAATCCCACCATAGGCGGGGCTTTTTTTCAGCTCTGTTCCATTCCTTTATTGCGGCTTTTATGTCGATAGGCTATTCCAGGATCAGACTATATTTCGCCGTAAATGGCCTCGTGCCGAAATAGGCTTCGCGTCATCATAAATGATGACTTCTTTAAAGATAAGATGCGTTACGGAGCGCAATTACTATCTCCAGTTTTCGAATTTGGTAGATTCTGCATAGCTTTTAGTTTTATCACCATTATCTAAAAACTGCATCAGACAGTCGCCTCTTTGGCTCAGTGGCTAGAGCATTGGATTTTTTTCCCGAATGAGTCCCCATCTGAAGACATGAAAGCCGTAAAAAAAAGAAACAAAGGTGGAATAATAAAAATGTCTATGATGCGATTCCAGCACAGGGTGCTAGGGTGAAATTTACATGCTCTAACCACTGAGCTCACGAGCCAGCTCTTTAGCTCAGTGGTTAGAGCATGTGAATTTCACCGCGAGCTGCCCGTGTTCGATTCTCGCGATGGACAGAATTTGTTTTCAGCTTTGTTTGTTTTCCTTGTGACAGTATATCGCTTACATTCACTGATTTTTAAGAGAAAGGGGCAATCAATGGCTACCGACTTTGTGAAAGATATTTACCCTAATGCCTTCGCTTACCATGACCCTGTACAATAACACAAATGGCTACTGTTATCGGTAACGCATGGTATCTAACATAGGTTTACACCTTAAGTAACTATGACCCGTAAGAAAAACCCATCAGTATGTTAAATGTGACGGTAACCAACGGTAACCTTCTTGATGATTTTGCAAAAAAAAAAAAAAAAAAAAAAAAAAAACAATACTTACCTCTAAACAATACTCCTCCAAAAATTACAATGTTTGTTAGCCAAACCTAATGATAATATACCCTGTTTGTATCCGATTTTCCTAATACTATCTGTTAATATATTAAAACTAATACTGCATTACACTCTTGCTTGCAAATATCACAAATATGTATTTAACATGAACGTTAAACGTACTACGTATTTACTATAGTAGGAGTTATGGTGAGTAAGTGATGAGTTCTTTTGTTTAGAAATTGGTAAACAATTTCAAAAATTCACCCCGTTATCTTAACTTATACTTACTAATGATAACTCCTTTGACTAAAATTTTTTGAGTAAAATCTCGGTAACCCAAGCGCTGGTTTTGCCAATAAAATTGCGGTAACTAGGAAAGCCACTCCGTTGATACTTACACTTTAACTTAACAACATCCAGTATGTGTAAGACGTTAATTTTCATACCTTTACTAACCATAACTTCGTATGATCACACAGTTTGTTAGAAATAGTAACTTTTAAATCTTCACTCATCAAAATTCCTTTCTGATAACTCCAAATGTAAGTCGTTAACCTTTGACCCATTACACACCGTAACTCAGTACGATAACCTTTTTTGTTTTCCCCTTTAACCTTTACTGACCACAACCCTTTCTGATAACTCTCTAAAATGCAAGACGTTAAACCTTTAACCTTTACTTACCAGATCTCTACATGATAACCCACCTAGTTAAAAGGATTACGCTTAAATCTTCACGCACTGTAACCCTTTCTAGCTCAAAGTCTAAGAAGTTAACCCTTAAACCATTACTCACCATAACTTTGTATCTTAACCAATCTTTTTTGTGTTTGTATTGTATTTGAGAATTGAGTCTATTTTATAGCCGGTCAGATTACCTATCCACACATTTCCTGGACAGGCTTATACGTGAGCGGTTCACCAGTACAGTACACGATCTCTCGCAAGAAACTGACAAGTGTCATTGTTGATCCAGCGGAAAGAACAGAAATCACCAGTCAGATGGGGTTATGGAGAGTTATGGTTTAAGGGCTACGTGTTACTGTTGGAGTTATTAGACACTGTTAGGGTGAGTAATGATTTAAGGGTAATCCCTTTTGGACTATGTCGGTTATCAAACGGAAATATAAAAAAAGTTAAGGTTAAAGGGTTAACGACTTACACTATTAGAGTTATCAAAAAGGGCTATGGTGAGTAAAGGTCTAAGAGTAAACCATTTGTCAAAGTGTATCATCATACGGAGTTATCGAGAGTTATGGTTTAAGGGTTACGTGTTACTGTTTGGAGTTATTAGAAAGGGTTATGGAGAATAAAGTTTAAGGGTAAACCCTTTTGGACTATGTTGGTTATCAAACGGAGATATAAAAAGTTAAGGTTAAAGGGTTAACGACTTACACTATTAGAGTTATCAAAAAGGGTTATGGTGAGTAAAGGTCTAAGAGTAAACCATTTGTCAAAGTGTATCATCATACGGAGTTATGGAGAATTATGGTTTAAGGATTACATGTTACTGTTGGCTATATTAGAAAGGGTTATAGTGAGTAAAGTTTTAAGCGTAAACCTTTTGGACTATGTCGGTTATCAAACGGAAATATAAAAAGATAAGGTTAAAGGGTTAACGACTTACACATTTAGAGTTTCTGCGGGAGTTATTAAAAAGGGTTATGGTGAGTAAAGGTTTAAGGGTAAACCCTTTTGGACTTTCTGACAACTCTAAGAGTGTAAGTCGTTAACCTTTAACCTTTACGTTTCATGTCTCCGTTTGATAAACGACATAGTCCAAAAGGGTTTACCCTTAAACCTTTACTCACCATAACTCTTTCTAATAACTCCAACAGTAACACGTAGCCCTTAAACCATAACTCTTTATATCTCCGTATAATGATACACTTTGACAAATGGTTTACTCTTAGACCTTTACTCACCATAACCCTTTCTAATAACTCCAGCAGTAACACGTAACCCTTAAACCGTAACTCTCCATAACTCCGTAGGATGCTACACTTTGACAAATGGTTTACTCTTAGTCCTTTACTCACCATAACCCTTTTTGATAACTCTAAAAGTGTAAGTCGTTAACCCTTTAACCTTAACTTTACATGTTTCCGTTTGATAAACGACATAGTCCAAAAGGGTTTACCCTTAAACCTTTACTCACCATAACCCTTTCTAATAACCCCAACAGTAAAAGGTAACCCTTAAACCATAGCTCTCCATAACTACGTATGATGCTACACTTTGACAAATGGTTTACCCTTAGACCTTCACTCACCATAACCCTTTCTGATAACTCTAAATGTTTAAGTCGTTAACCCTTAAACCTTAGCTTTTCATGTCTCCGTTTGATAAACGACATAGTCAACCGTTAACACTTCCCATTAAATGCTTTTACAATTACAGTTGTGTTGTAAGCGAAGATCGACATATAAATTGGACTTATCAATGTTCTAGTCCATTTGTCTGTCTCTACCTTCATGGTCGACTCTTTCCTATTATATGCCTTTGGTTGAAATGTTCAATTAAACACCCATGTTGACAAGAATGCTGTAGATAACTAAAACAATTTAATGTCCCATGAAGCGTTAAATTTTGTCTCTGTACCCGTACTCCCCAGACTGCCCAAATCTTTCCCACGTTTTCTCTTTTGTGATTTGTTTGGCAACACTAACCCATAACTTTTCTTCTGTGGCTTTGGCTTAACATTACTAACTTTTGATTGCTGAGGGGATGGGGGACCTGGAGAATAGAGGATTCAGTATTTTGACTACACGTTGCTTAGATGCTTCATCTTTCTCACTCCTAAAGTAAGGATCCTGTATCCTTCGACTGGGAGAAACACTTCCCTTTCTACTAGATGGGAAAGTGTTTCTGTTTTCTCTTATGTACCCTCTCTTCGGGGCTGCTGGCTTCTGAGGAAGAGGAATCCTCTTCTTCAGAAGACAGCAGCCGCGTAGAGAGGTATCTTTGGTATGTCCGAGGAGACGTCGGATGAGTTATCATACGGAAATATAAAAAGTTAAGGTTAAAGGGTTAACGACTTACACTATTAGAGTTATCAAAAAGGGTTATGGTGAGTAAAGGTCTAAGAGTAAACCATTTGTCAAAGTGTATCATCATACGGAGTCATGGAGAGTTATGGTTTAAGGGCTACGTGTTACTGTTGGGGTTATTAGAAAGGGTTATGGAGAATAAAGTTTAAGGGTAAACCCTTTTGGACTATGTTGGTTATCAAACGGAGATATAAAAAGTTAAGGATAAAGGGTTATGACTTACACTATTAGAGTTATCAAAAATGGTTAGGGTGAGTAAAGGTCTAAGAGTAAACCATTTGTCAAAGTGTATCATCAGACGGAGTTATGAAGAGTTATGGTTTAAGGGCTACGTGTTACTGTTGGAGTTATTAGAAACGGTTATGGTGAGTAATAGTTTAAGGGTAATCCCTTTTGTACTATGTCGGTTATCAAACGGAGATATAAAAAGTTAAGGTTAAAGGGTTAACGACTTACGCTATTAGAGTTATCAAAAAGAGTTATGGTGAGTAAAGGTCTAAGAGTAAACCATTTGTCAAAGTGTATCATCATACGGAGTTATGCAGAGTTATGGTTTAAGGGTTACGTGTTACTGCTGGAGTTATAAGAATGGGTTATGGTGAGTAAAGGTTTAAGGGTAAACCCTTTTGGACTATGTCGTTTATCAAACGCAGACATGAAAAGTTAAGGTTAAAGAGTTAACGACTTACACTTTTAGAGTTATCAAAAGGGTTATGGTGAGTAAAGGTCTAAGAGTGAACCATTTGTTAAAGTGTATCATCATACGAAGTTATGGAGAGTTATGGTTTAAGGCTTACGTGTTGCTGTTGGAGATATTAGAAAGGGTTATGGTGAGTAAAGGTTTAAGGCTTAAACTTTTTGGACTATGCCGTTCATCAAACGCAGACATTAAAAGTTAAGGTTAAAGAGTTAACGACTTACACTTTTAGAGTTATCAGAAAGGGTTATGGTGAGTAAAGGTTTAAGAGTAAACCATTTGTCAAAGTGTATCATCATACGGAGTTATGATGAGTTATGGTTTAAGGGCTACATGTTACTGTTGGAGTTATTAGAAAGGGTTATGGTGAGTAAAGGTTTAAGGGTATTCCCTTTTGGACTATGTCGGTTATCAAACGGAGATATAAAAAGTCAAGGTTAAAGAGTAAACGACTTACACTTTTAGAGTTCTCAAAAAGGGTTATGGTGAGTAAAGGTCTAAGAGTAAACCGTTTGTCAAAGTGTATCATCATACGGAGTTATGCAGAGTTATGGTTTAAGGCTTACGTGTTACTGCTGGAGTTATTAGAAAGGGTTATGGTGAGTAAAGGTTTAAGGGCAAACCCTTTTGGATAATATCGTTTATCAAACGCAGACATGAAAAGTTAAGGTTAAAGCGTTAACGACTTACACTTTTAGAGTTATCAAAAGGGTTATGGTGAGTAAAGGTCTAAGAGTAAACCATTTGTCAAAGTGTATCATCATACGTAGTTATGGAGAGTTATGGTTTAAGGCTTACGTGTTACTGTTGGATATAATAGAAAGGGTTATGGTGAGTAAAGTTATAAGGGTAAATCTTTTTGTACTATGTCGTTTATCAAACGCAGACATGAAAAGTTAAGGTTAAAGACCTAACGACTTACACTTTTAGAGTTATCAGAAAGGGTTATGGTGAGTAAAGGTTTAAGAGTGAACCATTTGTCAAAGTGTATCATCATACGGAGTTATGAAGAGTTATGGTTTAAGGGCTACGTGTTACTGTTGGAGATATTGAAAAGGGTTATGGTGAGTAAAGGTTTAAGGGTAATCCCTTTTGGACTATGTCGGTTATCAAACTGAGATATAAAATGTCAAGGTTAAAGAGTAAACGACTTACACTTTTAGAGTTCTCAAAAAGGGTTATGGTGAGTAAAGGTCTAAGAGTAAACCGTTTGTCAAAGTGTATCATCATACGGAGTTATGCAGAGTTATGGTTTAAGGCTTACGTGTTACTGCTGGAGTTATTAGAAAGGGTTATGGTGAGTAAAGGTTTAAAGGTAAACCCTTTTGGATAATGTCGTTTATCAAACGCAGACATAAAAAGTTAAAGTTTAAGAGTTAACGACTTACACTTTTAGAGTTATCAAAAGTGTTATGGTAAGTAAAGGTCTAAGAGTAAACCGTTTGTCAAAGTGTATCATCATACGGAGTTATGCAGAGTTATGGTTTAAGGGTTACGTGTTACTGCTGGAGTTATTAGAAAGGGTTATGGTGAGTAAAGGTTTAAGGGCAAACCCTTTTGGATAATATCGTTTATCAAACGCAGACATGAAAAGTTAAGGTTAAAGCGTTAACGACTTACACTTTTAGAGTTATCAAAAGGGTTATCGTGAGTAAAGGTCTAAGAGTGAACCATTTGTTAAAGTGTATCATCATACGAAGTTATGGAGAGTTATGGTTTAAGGCTTACGTGTTACTGTTGGAGATATTAGAAAGTGTTATGGTGAGTGAAGGTTTAAGGCTAATCCTTTTTGGACTATGCCGTTTATCAAACGCAGACATGAAAAGTTAAGGTTAAAGAGCTAACGACTTACACTTTTAGAGTTATCAGAAAGGGTTATGGTGAGTAAAGGTTTAAGAGTAAACCATTTGTCAAAGTGTATCATCATACGGAGTTATGATGAGTTATGGTTTAAGGGCTACGTGTTACTTTTGGGGTTATTAGAAAGGGTAATGGTGAGTAAAGGTTTAAGTGTAATCCCTTGAGGACTATGTCGGTAATCAAACGGGGATATAAAAAGTTAAGGTTAAAGAGTTAACGACTTACACTTTTAGAGTTCTCAAAAAGGGTTATGGTGAGTAAAGGTCTAAGAGTAAACCTTTTGTCAAAGTGTATCATCATACGGAGTTATGCAGAGTTATGGTTTAAGGGTTACGTGTTACAGCTGGAGTCATTAGAAACGGTTATGATGAGTAAAGGTTTAAGGGTAAACCCTTTTGGATAATATCGTTTATCAAACGCAGACATGAAAAGTTACGGTTAAAGAGTTAACGACTTACACTTTTAGAGTTATCAGAAAGGGTAATGGTGAGTAAAGGTCTAAGAGTAAACCATTTGTCAAAGTGTATCATCATACGTAGTTATGGAGAGTTATGGTTTAAGGCTTACGTGTTACTGTTGGATATAATAGAAAGGGTTATGGTGAGTAAAGTTTTAAGGGTAAATCTTTTTGGACTATGTCGTTTATCAAACGCAGACATGAAAAGTTAAGGTTAAAGAGCTAACGACTTACACTTTTAGAGTTATCAGAAAGGGTTATGGTGAGTAAAGGTTTAAGAGTAAACCATTGTCAAAGTGTATCATCATACGTAGTTATGGAGAGTTATGGTTTAAGGCTTACCTGTTACTGTTGGATATAATAGAAAGGGTTATGGTGAGTAAAGGTTAAAGGGTAAATCTTTTTGGACTATGTCGTTTATCAAACGCAGACATGAAAATTTGGTTAAAGAGCTAACGACTTACACTTTTAGAGTTATCAGAAAGGGTTATGGTGAGTAAAGGTCTAAGAGTAAACCGTTTGTCAAAGTGTATCATCATTAGGAGTTATGCAGAGTTATGGTTTAAGGGTTACATGTTACTGCTGGAGTTATTAGAAAGGGTTATGGTGAGTAAAGGTTTAAGGCTAAACCTTTTTGGATAATGTCGTTTATCAAACGCAGACATGAAAAGTTAAAGTTAAAGAGTTAACGACTTACACTTTTAGAGTTATCAAAAGGGTTATCGTGAGTAAAGGTCTAAGAGTGAACCATTTGTTAAAGTGTATCATCATACGAAGTTATGGAGAGTTATGGTTTAAGGCTTACGTGTTACTGTTGGAGATATTAGAAAGTGTTATGGTGAGTGAAGGTTTAAGGCTAATCCTTTTTGGACTATGCCGTTTATCAAACGCAGACATGAAAAGTTAAGGTTAAAGAATTAACGACTTACACTTTTAGAGTTATCAGAAAGGGTTATGGTGAGTAAAGGTTTAAGAGTAAATCATTTGTCAAAGTGTATCATCATACGGAGTTATGAAGAGTTATGGTTTAAGGGCTACGTGTTACTGTTGGAGTTATTAGAAAGGGTTATGGTGAGTAAAGGTATAAGGGTAATCCAGTTTGGATTATGTCGGTTATCAAACGGAGATATAAAAAGTTAAGGTTAAAGAGTTAACGACTTACACTTTTAGAGTTATCAAAAAGGGTTAGGGTGAGTAAAGGTCTAAGAGTAAACTGTTTGTCAAAGTGTATCATCATACGAAGTTATGCAGAGTTATGGTTTAAGGCTTACGTGTTACTGTTGGAGATATTAGAAAGGGTTATGGTGAGTAAAGGTTTAAGGGTATATGAGAAGACGTAATATTAATTATGGCGATACTGTTATTGTTACTGATTATGATTTTAATGATAATGATGATGATGATAATGATGACCGGTTATAAAAGTTAAAATT
Source organism: Anodontia alba (assembly GCA_964016985.1). Lineage (NCBI taxonomy): Eukaryota > Metazoa > Mollusca > Bivalvia > Lucinida > Lucinidae > Anodontia > Anodontia alba. Next base: position 42,985 of record CAXHKG010000055.1, on the reverse strand, counting down.
GCTAATAATTGTAGAAACAGTGATAATTATGGTTCAGATGACCCCATAGTAGTAGATGATGATGATGATGATGATGATGATGATGATAATGACCTGCCCTGGATTACCCAGGGTTTCCCTGTGTTATCCAGGATTACCATGTGTTATTTGGGGTTACCCGGTATAACTGGGTTACCATGTGTTACCCTGGGTTATTCATTGTTACCTTGTTTACCACGTGTTACCCTGGGTTACCCTGTGTTATCCTTGGTTATCCGGTGTTACCCTCTGTTACCATGTGTCATTCTGGGTTACCCATATTTAGCCTTGGTTACTCCTAATGAATTTCCAAAATATGGGAATGATGAAATACCGTCCGTGTCAGATCGTGCTATACATAGAATATTATGTTATATTTGCATCGTTATATTATAAATTTTAATCTACCCGTTGGCCATAGTTAGTTCAACTATGTTCACCCTTGCACCACGATGAGGTCGGTAGATATGGCAAGGGGGTGGACCAAGCTGATTGCCTGATCCGAATCAACAATAATTGCAGGCTCAACAAAACAAATCAAATGAGCCAATCAGTATGTACAAATACTATTACACCCCTAGATACGTCTAAGCTTCCGCCCCGTCGGGACTGCCTCGGGGAGGATGTTCTTCCCCATTAGAAGACGCTGGAGAATTGAATGGAGGCGAAGGAACAGCCGGGGGAGGAGTAACATCCGTCAGAAGGCGGAAGATCAGTCCACGACTAAGAAGAAACTCAACCGTGGAGCGAACTTCTCCTTCTCGGAAAAACCCAAATCCGGGATGCCCATACACCTCCAAAGATGTCACATCCATCCCGTCACAGAATTCCTCCAGAGCTGGAAGATTGCACGGAATTATTAAAATAATGGCTTTTGGTGTATTCATGACAAGCAAATTACTGAATGACCCTATGAAAGTTACATAAATGAAGTGGAAAGAGAAGATCAAGTTGATTATCCTGATCATGTTTTCTGATTGGCTGAAATTGCCATGAGGTCTGCAGGACATGCGCATTGTTTATATGTCGTTTGAAAATGTGTTAATATAACGTTTCAGTTTTGCCCTTTCAATTGCGCTCTGGATTACATCTAGAAATTGTTTGAATAGATATTTTTATAAAAAGATGTTTCATATGTGAGAATTGGAATTAAGATTTTTATGTAAGTTGTATTATTAGTTACTTTTCACTGTATTTATTTAAATATAATATATTATATTGAATAACAAAACGATGAAAATTATTTTATGTTTTTTTTTTAAAGCTGCATGGCTGAGGCAAAATGCTGTGACTACTTTTTCATGTGCCAGTACATGAACATATCCAAGATATTAACTAATAAATATTTGCACGTGAAAATTACAGGAGGTGTTTGAGACACAAAGGAAAGTCTGTTTATTATGTTGAAATTTCAGTAAATTGACAGCATAACGATCCATTTCTTTTGGACTTTCTACATAATGCATAATTTAAAGATAGGATACAAAAGAAAGAAATGCCACAGAGGAAAGTGCAAATTTGTGCTTAGAACAGTTGAGGAAATCTAGTTTTGCATACAAAATATTTAGTATGGGGTTAACGTGAGTAAACGATGTAACTAAAAATAGATTCCTTTGTTTGAAAATTTTCTATAACTCACTTTGGGGTAAGGATTACGATTAACCCTAACCGTCACCCTAACTCACTATAGTGTAAGAAGTTAACCCTTTAACCTTTACTCACCATGACCCTGTAGGTTAGTTGCGATAAGGAACCGCTAACAGTAAATTATTTAGTAAAACTTTGACTCTTAAACCTTTACCCACCATTACCATGTAAGCTCACCCTCGGATGGTAACCACCGGTAACCCACTTCCTGATTGTGCGAAAAAAAGCCACTTTGGTGTTAGATGTTAACATTTAAACCTTTACTCACCATAACCCTGTACATTAATTTCGATCAGACATTTCGGTAACTGGAAATACTTTACATAGCAGTTAGACGTTAACCCTTAAACATTCTCAAAGGCCAGTTCATTAATCCTCGGAGGGCAACCCTCTGTGACTCATTTCAATATCTCGCTATAATACGTTTCGTACGGTACCCCACTTTGGTAACTCAAAATGGTTAACATAGCAGTATGAAGTTAACCCTTAGACCCTTACTTACCTGTACCCAATTAGTTTAAATCTGTAACCCTTTTGTAATCCACTTCATGATTAAGCTAGTAAGGCGGTAACTCTAGTGAATTGTAAGAAAAAATATATGAACCTTTAGGCTTACAGCTTTCTTTACCATGGCTAGTTCTTAATGATCTGAATTGTTAATTCTGGCGTGAACCCATTGCAGAAATAAGTTATCCAGTAGTGTAACTGAAGCCCTGTGAACGCCCCAGAATCTCCTATATAACATAAGATTTCTGAAAAATCTGGTCACTTATTACTCTCAGACACTTTTTCAGCATTAGAAATTTTGATTAATTTAAATGGGTAACTCAGATGGTAATCTAATGCCTAAAATTGATAAGCTTCGTTAATTTTCGTGAACCCGTTTGATGATAGAGCTAAAAAGAGCAGTAAGCTTCCTTCTTTTTTTTTTTCTTTTTTTTTTAAAGTCGTGGAAATGGGTAAGTCAGACTGTAAAACATTGTTTATATATTGGTGGTGCAGTAGTGAATCCTATAAATCTCGTGAACCTCTGTGAGGCTACTTCATGATCTTGCTGAAAAATGCGGCAACCTACTTTATTAAACTTCGTTTATCTGTATGCTAAAGTTGTACAGCACTTGAAGGTGTTCTATTTTGCAATAAACGTATATTAATAGTTAAATCTTAGTCATCTTAAAAGAGAAACATTTGACATTTCTTTTAATGCAAGACTCCAGAAACTGTGTGTGTCTACCCGTTGGCCATCATACTAAAAGATTTACCATTACACATTTACTTACCGTAACCCCGTATGAAACCTCCAAGTGTAAGATTTACGTAAACCCTTAAACCATCACCCACCATAACATCGTATGATAACCCAGTCTGTCAGAAAGATGAGCCCTTAAACAACCTTTACTCACCGTAACCCCGTCTGATAACTACAATTGTAAGACATTAAGACTTAAACGAATACTCACCATAACTCCTTATGATAACCCAGTTTGTCAAAAGATTTACTCTTAAACCTTTAATTACCATAACCCCTTGAAACAACTCTAGATGTGAGATGATAATTCTTAAGCCTTTAGTCACCATAACCCCATATGACATACCAGTTCGTCAAAGAAGTTAACCATTTAACCTTTTGCTCACCGTAAACCCCAACGTAAACCATGTGACGGTAACTCTCGATAACCCATTGTATGGTTTTGTTTAAAAAAGGTTAACCCATGGTAACCCACTTTGTCAAAGAGATCAACAATTAAACCTTTACTCAATGTAACCCCGTATGATAACCCCAAATGTAAGATGTTAATCCTTAAACCATCACTCACCATAACTTCGTATGATAGCCCAGTCTGTCAAAAAGGTTAACCCTTAAACCTTTACTCACCGTGACCGCTTATGATAACTGCAAATATAAGACGTTAACCCTTAAACCTTTACTTACTGTAACCCACACATTAACCATGTGACGGAAACCTTATGTAACCCACTAGATTATTCTGCTTAGTAAACGTAAACTACGGGAACCCTCTTTGTCAAAGAGGATAACCCTTCAACCATCACTCACCGTGACCACGTCTGATAACTCCAAGTATAAGACAACCCTTAAACCTTTACTCACCATAACCCCTTTTGATAACTCCAGATGTCAAACTTTAATGCTTAAACTTTTACTCGCCATAACCCCGTATGATAACCCACTTCATCAAAGACGTTTACCCTTAAACCTGTACATACCATAATCCCGTAAAATAGCTCCATGTGTAAGTCTTAAACCTTTACTCGCCATACCCTCGTATGATAGCCTATTTTGTCAAAAAGGTTAACCCGTTAATCTTTACTTACCGAAACCCCAAACTATAATCCTTTGACTTTCGGTAAGTCACTGGATGATTTTGCTTAACAACGCCAACCCATAGAAACACACATTGTCAAAGAGGTTAACCCTTAAACCGTTACTCGCCGTTTCCCCATCTGATAACACCAAGTTTAAGACGTTAACCCTTAAATCTTTAGTCACCATAACCCCTTTTGATAACTCCAGATGTGAGACGTCAGCACTTAAAACTTTACTCACCATAAACCCGTTAGATAACAACTTTGTCAAAGAAGTTTACTCTAAAACCTTTATTCACCGTAATCTAGAATAGTAACTAAATGTGTAAGCCGTAAAACTTTTCTTACCATAACGCCTATATGATAACCCATTTTGTGAAAGAGGTTAACCCTTTTACCTTCACTCACAGTAACCCCATATGATAACTTCAAGTGTAAGATGTTAACCCTTAAACCATTATATTCCTTAACCCCAACATTAACCCAGTTACGGTAACCTTCGGTAACACTTTTCCTTGAAAAACGTTAACCTATGGTAACCCACTTTGTCAAAGAGATTAACCATTAAACCTTCATTCACCGTAACCACTTCTGATAACTCCCTGTGTAAAACGTTGACCCTGGAACCATCACTCACCATAACTTCGTATGATAACTCAGTCTGTCAAAAAAAGTTAACCCGTAAACCTTTACTCACCGTAACCCCATATGATAACTTCAAGTGTAAGATGTTAACCCTTAATCCTTTACTTACCATAACCCCCACATTACACCAGTAACGGTAACCTTCGGTAATACTTTTGCTTAAAAAACGTTGACCTATGGTAACCCACTTTATCAAAGAGGTTAACCCTTAAACCATTACTCACCGCGACCCCGTATGATAACCCATTTTGTCAAAGACGTGTACCCTAAAACCTTTACTCACGGTAATCCCGTATAATAACTCCATGTGTAAGACGTTAATCTTTACTCGACATTACCCCCGTAAGATAACCCATATTTTTAAAAGAGGTTCATCCTTTAAACTTTACTCACCGTAACCCCAAACGATAACCCTGTGGCGATAACTCTCGTTAACGCACTGAATGATTTTGCTTAAAAACGTAAACCTATGGTAACCCACTTTGTCAAAGAGGTTAACCTTAAACTATTACTCACGGAAACCCCGTCTAATAACTCCAAGTTTAACATGTTAACCCTTAAACCTTTCCTCACCATAACCCCTTTTGATAACTCCAGATATGAGACGTTAACACTTAAACATTTACTCACCATAACCCCGTATGATAACCCACTTTGTATAAGAGGTTTACTCTAAACGTTTTACTCACCTTAATCCCGAATAATAACTTCATGTGTCAGACATAAACCTTACCTAATCATAACCAACGTATGATAACCCATTTTGTCAGGAGTTTTACCCTTTAACCATCACTCATCGTAACCCTAAACGTTAACCCTGGGATGATGACCCACGTTAATCCACTCCATGATTTTGCTTAAAATACGTTAACCCATGGTAAGCAGCCACTTTGTCAAAGCGCTTAACCATTTAACCTTTACTCATAGTAACCCCATTTTATAACTCCAAGCGTAAGACGTTAACACTTAAAACATTACTCACCGTAACTTCGTATGATAGCCCAGTTTGTCCGAGAGGTTAACCCTTATACCATTACTCACCATAACTCCTGATGATAACCGAGTTTGTAAAACAGTTTTAAACCTTTAGCCCCTATAACCCCTTGAAAAATCTCTAGATGTGAAACGTCAACCCTTAAATCTTTACACACCATAACCCCCGTACGATAACCCAGTTTGAGAAAGAGATTAACACTTTAACCTTTCACTCACTGTAACCCCTAACGTTTACCTTGTGACCGTAACTCTCGGTAACCCATTTGTTGGTTTTCTTTAAAAACGTTAACCCATGGTAACCCACTTTTTCAAAGAGATTAACCATTAAAGATGTTTACCTTTACTCGACATAACCCACGTATGATCAGTCATTTTGTCAAATAGGTTAACCCTTTAACCTTTATTCACAGTTACCCCAAATTTAACCCTGTAGCGATAACTCTCGGTAACCCACTGGATGATTTTGCTTTAAAACGGCAAACCATGGTAACCCACTTTGTCATAGAGGTTGACCCTTAAACTATTACTCACGGAAACCCCGTCTAATAACTCCAAGTGTAACATGTTAACCTTTAAACCTTCACTCACCATAACCCCTTTTGATAACTCCTGATGTGAGATGTTAACAACTAAACTTTTACTCAACATTTACCTTTAAACTTCTAATTACCATAACCCCTTGAAACAACACCTGATGTGAGATGATAACCCTTAAACCTTTACTCATCATAACCCCGTATGACAACCCAGTTTCTCAAAGAAGTTACCCTTTATTATTTTACTTACCGTAACCCCAAAAGTTAACTCTGTGAAGGTAACTCTCGGTAACCCACTAGATGGTTTTCTTTACAAAAATTAACCCATCGTATCCCACTTTGTCAAAGAGATTACCCATTTATCATTTACTCATCGTAACCCGTTCTGATAACTCCAAGTGTAAGACGTTAACCCTTAAACCATCACTCATCAAAACTTCGTATGATAATCCAGTCTGTCAAAAAGGTTAACCCTTAAACCACTACTCAACGTAACCCCGTATGATAAGTTCAAATGTAAGATGTTAACCCTGAAACCTTTACTTACCGTAACCCCCATATTAACCTCTAAACCTAACCTTCGGTAATACTTTTCCTTGAAAAACGTTAACCTATTGTAACCCACTGTGTCAAAGAGGTTAACCCTTAAACCATTACTCTCCGTAACTCCGTATAATAACCCATTTTGTCAATGACGTTTACCCTAAAACCGTTACTCACGGTAATCCCGTATAATAAATCCATGTGTTAGACGCTAACCTTTACTCGACATAACCCTCGTATGATAACCCATTTTGTCAATTAGGTTAACCTTTTAACCTTTACTCACCGTCACCCCAAAAGTTAACCCTGTAGCGATAACTCTCTGTAACCCACTGGATGATTTTGCTTTAAAACGGCAAACCATGGTAACAAACTTTGTCAAAGAGGTTGATCCCTTAAACTATTATTCACGGAAACCCCGTCTAATAACTCCAAGTGTAACATGTTAACATTTAAACCTTTCCTCACCATAACCCCTTTTGATAACTCCTGATGTGAGACGTTAACAACTAAACTTTTACTCAACGTTTACCTTTAAATCTCTAATTACCATAACCCCTTGAAACAACACTTGATGTGAAATGATAACCCTTAAACCTTTACTCACCATCACCCCGTATGACAATCCAGTTTGTCGAAGAAGTTAACCCTTTAACATTTTACTTACCGTAACCCACAACGTTAACTCTGTGACGGTAGCTCTCCGTAACCCACTCGATGGTTTTCTTTAAAAACGTTAACCCATCGTATCCCGCTTTGTCAAAGAGATTACCCATTAAACATTTACTCATCGTAACCCGTTCTGATAACTCCAAGTGTAAGACGTTAACCATTAAACCATCACTCATCAAACCTTCGTATGATAACCCAGTCTGTCAAAAAGGTTAACCCTTAAACCACTACTCAACGTAACCCCGTATGAAAAGTTCAAATGTAAGATGTTAACCCTGAAACCTTTACTTACCGTAACCCCCATATTAACACCTAAACCTAACCTTCGGTAACACTCTTCCTTGGAAAACGTTTACCTATTGTAACCCACTATGTCAAAGAGGTTAACCCTTAAACCATTACTCTCCGTAACCCCGTATAATAATCCATTTTGTCAATGACGTTTACCCTAAAACCTTTACTCACGGTAATCCCGTATAATAAATCCATGTGTTAGACGTTAAACTATACTCGACATAACCCACGTATGATAACCCATTTTGTCAAATAGGTTAACCCTTTAACCTTTACACACCTTTACCCCAAAAGTTAACCCTGTGGCGATAACTCTCGGTAACACACTGGATGATTTTGCTTTAAAACGGCAAACCATGGTAACCCACTTTTTCATAGAGGTTGACTCTTAAACTATTACTCACGAAAACCCCTTCTAATAACTCCAAGTGTAACATATTAACCTTTAAACCTTTACTCACCATAACCCCTTTTGATCACTCCTGATGTGAGACGTTAACAGCTAAACTTTTACTCAACGTTTACCTTTAAATTTCAAATTACCATAACCCCTTGAAACAACACTTGATTTGAGATGATAACCCTTAAACCTTTACTCATCATAACCCCGTATGACGATCTAGTTTGTCAAAGAAGTTAACCCTTTAACATTTTACTTACCGTAACCCACAACGTTAACTCTGTAACGGTAACTCTCGGTAACCCACTCGATGGTTTTCTTTAAAAACGTTAACCCATCGTATCCCACTTTGTCAAAGAGATTACCCATTAAACATTTATTCATCGTAACCCGTTCTAATAACTCCAAGTGTAAGACGTTAACCATTAAACCATCACTCATCAAACCTTCGTATGATAACCCAGTCTGTCAAAAAGATTAACCCTTAAACCACTACTCAACGTAACCCCGTATGATCAGTTCAAATGTAAGATGTTAACCCTGAACCTTTACTAACCGTAACCCCCATATTAACACCTAAACCTAACCTTCGGTAACATTTTTCCTTGGAAAACATTAACCTATTGTAACCCACTATGTCAAAGAGGTTAACCCTTAAACCATTACTCTCCGTAACTCCGTATAATAACCCATTTTGTCAATGACGTTTACCCTAAAACCTTTACTCACGATAATCCCGTATAATAAATCCATGTGTTAGACGTTAATCTTTAATCGACATAACCCACGTTTGATAACCCATTTTGTCAAATAGGTTAACCCTTTAACCTTTACTCACCTTTACCCCAAAAGTTAACCCTGTGGCGATAACTCTCGGTAACACACTGGATGATTTTGCTTTAAAACGGCAAACCATGGTAACCCACTTTGTTATAGAGGTTGACCCTTAAACTATTACTCACGGAAACCCCGTCTAATAACTCCAAGTGTAACATGTTAACCTTTAAACCTTTACTCACCATAACCCCTTTTGATAACTTCTGATATGAGACGTTAACAACTAAACTTTTACTCAATGTTTTCCTTTAAATTTCTAATTACCATGACCCCTTGAAAAAACACTTGATGTGAGATGATAACCCTTAAACCTTTACTCACCATAACCCCGTATGACGATCCAGTATGTCAAAGAAGTTAACCCTTTAACATTTAACTTACCGTAACCCACAACGTTAACTCTGTGACGGTAACTCTCGGTAAACCACTCGATGGTTTTCTTTAAAAACGTTAACCCATCGTATCCCACCTTGTCAAAGAGATTACCCATTAAACATTTACTCACCGTAACCCGTTCTGATAACTCCAAGTGTAAGACGTTAACCATTAAACCATCACTCATCAAAACTTCGTATGATAACCCAGTCTGTCAAAAAGTGTAACCCTTAAACCACTACTCAACGTAACCTCGTATGATAAGTTCAAGTGTAAGATGTTAACCCTGAAACCTTTACTTACCGTAACCCCCATATTAACACCTAAACCTAACCTTCGGTAACACTTTTCATTGGAAAACGTTAACCTATTGTAACCCATTATGTCAAAAAGGTTAACCCTTAAACCATTACTCTCCGTAACCCCGTATAATAACACATTTTGTCAATGACGTTTACCCTAAAACCTTTACTCACGGTAATCCCGTATAATAAATTCATGTGTTAGACGTTAAACTATACTCGACATAACCCACGTATGATAACCCATTTTGTCAAATAGGTTAAATTTTTAACCTTTACTCACCTTTACCCCAAAAGTTAACCCTGTGGCGAAAACTCTCGGTAACACACTGGATGATTTTGCTTTAAAATGGCAAACCATGGTAACCCACTTTGTCATCATTGTTGACCCTTAAACTATTACTCACGGAAATCCCGTCTAATAACTTCAAGTGTAACATGTTAACCTTTAAACCTTTACTCACCATAACCCCTTTTGATAACTCCTGATATTAGACGTTAACAACTAAACTTTTACTCAATGTTTTCCTTTAAATTTCTAATTACCATAACCCCTTGAAACAACATTTGATGTGAGATGATAACCCTTAAACCTTTACTCACCATAACCCCGTATGACGATCCAGTTTGTCAAAGAAGTTAACCCTTTAACATTTTACTTACCGTAACCTACAAAGTTAACTCTGTGACGGTAACTCTCGGTAACCCACTCGATGGTTTTCTTTAAAAACGTTAACCCATCGTATCCCACTTTGTCAAAGAGATTACCCATTAAACATTTACTCATCGGACCCTTCTGATAACTCCAAGTGTAAGAATTAACTATTAAACCATCACTCATCAAAACTTCGTATGATAACCCAGTCTGTCAAAAAGGTTAACCCTTAAACCACTACTCAAAGTAACCCCGTATGATAAGTTCAAATGTAAGATGTTAACCCTGAAACCTTTACTTACCGTAACCCCCATATTAACACCTAAACCTAACCTTCGGTAACACTTTTCCATGTAAAACGTTAACCTATTGTAACCCACTATGTCAAAGAGGTTAACCCTTAAACCATTACTCTCCGTAACCCCGTATAATAACACATTTTGTCAATGACGTTTACCCTAAAATCTTTACTCACGGTAATCCCGTATAATAAATCCATGTGTTAGACGGTAAATTTTACTCGACATAACCCACGTATGATAACCCATTTTGTCAAATAGGTTAACCCTTTAACCTTTACTCACCTTTACCCCAAATGTTAACCCTGTGGCGATAACTCTCGGTAACACACTGGATGATTTTGCTTTAAAATGGTAAACCATGGTAACCCACTTTATCATAGAGGTTGACCCTTAAACTATTACTCACGGAAATCCCGTCTAATAACTCTAAGGGTAACATGTTAATCTTTAAACCTTTCTTCACCATAACCCCTTTTGGTAACTCCTGATGTGAGACGTTAACAACTAAACTTTTACTAAACGTTTACCTTTAAATTTCTAATTACCATAACCCTTTGAAACAACACTTGATGTGAGATGATAACCCTTAAACCTTTACTCACCATAACCCCTTATGACAATCCAGTTTGTCAAAGAAGTTAACCCTTTAACATTTTACGTACCGTAACCCCAAACGTTAACTCTTTGACGGTAACTCTCGGTAACCCACTAGATTGTTTTCTTTAAAAAAATTAACTCATCGTATCCCACTTTGTCAAAGAGATTACCCATTTAACATTTACTCATCGTAACCCGTTCTGATAACTCCAAGTGTAAGACGTTAACCCTTAAACCATCACTCATCAAAACTTTGTATGATAATCCAGTCTATCAAAAAGGTTAACCCTTAAACCACTACTCAACGTAACCCCGTATGATAAGTTCAAATGTAAGATGTTAACCCTGAAACCTTTACTTACCGTAACCCCCATATTAACCCCTAAACCTAACCTTCGGTCATACTTTTCCTTGAAAAACGTTAACCTATCGTAACCCACTGTGTCAAAGAGGTTAACCCTTAAACCATTACTCTCCGTAACCCCGTATAATAACCCATTTTGTCAATGACGTTTACCCTAAAACCTTTACTCACGGTAATCCCGTATAATAAATCCATGTGTTAGACGTTAACTTTTACCCGACATAACCAACGTATGATAACCAATTTTGTCAAATAGGTTAACCCTTTAACCTTTACTCACCGTTACCCAAAAAGTTATCCCTGTAGCAATAACTCTCGGTAACCCACTGGATGATTTTGCTTTAAAACGGAAAACCATGGTAACCCACTTTGTCAAAGAGGTTGACCCTAAAACTATTACTCACGGAAACCCCGTCTAATAACTCCAAGTGTAACATGTTAACCTTTAAACCTTTCCTCACCATAACCCCTTTTGATAACTCCTGATGTGAGACGTTAACAACTAAACTTTTACTCAACGTTTTCCGTTAAATCTCTAATTACCATAACTTCTTGAAAAAACACTTGATGTGAGATGATAACCCTTAAACCTTTACTCACCATAACCCCGTATGACAATCCAGTTTGTCAAAGAAGTTAACCCTTTAACATTTACTTACTGTAACCCACAACGTAAACTCTGCGACGGTAGTGCTCCGTAACCCACTCGATGGTTTTCTTTAAAAAAATTAACCCATCGTATCCCGCTTTCTCAAAGAGATTACCCATTAAACATTTACTCATCGTAACCCGTTCTGATAACTCCAAGTGTAAGACGTTAACCATTAAAACATCACTCATCAAACCTTCGTATGATAACCCAGTCTGTCAAAAAGGTTAACCCTTAAACCACTACTCAACGTAACCCCGTATGAAAAGTTCAAATGTAAGATGTTAACCCTGAAACCTTTACTTACCATAACCCCCATATTAACACCTAAACCTAACCTTCGGTAACACTTTTCCTTGGAAAACGTTAACCTATTGTAACCCACTATGTCAAAGAGGTTAACCCTTAAACCATTACTCTCCGTAACCCCGTATAATAACACATTTTGTCAATGACGTTTACCCTAAAACCTTTACTCACGGTAATCCCGTATAATAAATCCATGTGTTAGACGATAAACTTTACTCGACATAACTCACGTATGATAACCCATTTTGTCAAATAGGTTAACCCTTTAACCTTTACTCACCTTTATCCCAAAAGTTAACCCTGTGGCGATAACTCTCGGTAACACACTGGATGATATTGCTTTAAAACGGCAAACCATGGTAACCCACTTTGTCATAGAGGTTGACCCTTAAACTATTACTCACGAAAACCCCGTCTAATAACTCCAAGTGTAACATATTAACCTTTAAACCTTTACTCACCATAACCCCTTTTGATAACTCCTGATGTGAGACGTTAACAGCTCAACTTTTACTCAACGTTTACCTTTAAATTTCAAATTACCATAACCTCTTGAAACAACACTTGATTTGAGATGATAAGCCTTAAACCTTTACTCATCATAACCCCGTATGACAATCCAGTTTGTCAAAGAAGTTAACCCTTTAACATTTTACTTACCGTAACCCACAACGTTAACTCTGTGACGGTAACTCTTGGTAACCCACTAGATGGTTTTCTTTAAAAACTTTAACCCATCGTATCCCACTTTGTCAAAGAGATTACCCATTAAACATTTACTCATCGTAACCCGTTCTGATAACTCCAAGTGTAAGACGTTAACCATTAAACCATCACTCATCAAACCTTCGTATGATAACCCAGTCTGTCAAAAAGGTTAACCCTTAAACCACTACTCAACGTAACCCCGTATGAAAAGTTCAAATGTAAGATGTTAACCCTGAAACCTTTACTTACCGTAACCCTCATATTAACACCTAAACCTAACCTTCGGTAACATTTTTCCTTGGAAAACGTTAACCTATTGTAACCCACTATGTCAAAGAGGTTAACCCTGAAACCATTACTCTCCGTAACCCCGTATAATATCCCATTTTGTCAATCACGTTTACCCTAAAACCTTTACTCACGGTAATCCCGTATAATAAATCCATGTGTTAGACGATAAACTTTACTCGACATAACTCACGGATGATAACCCATTTTGTCAAATAGGTTAACCCTTTAACCTTTACTCACCTTTATCCCAAAAGTTAACCCTGTGGCGATAACTCTCGGTAACACACTGGATGATTTTGCTTTAAAACAGCAAACCATGGTAACCCACTTTGTCATAGAGGTTGACCCTTAAACTATTACTCACGAAAACCCCGTCTAATAACTCCAAGTGTAACATATTAACCTTTAAACCTTTACTCACCATAACCCCTTTTGATCACTCCTGATGTGAGACGTTAACAGCTAAACTTTTACTCAACGTTTACCTTTAAATTTCAAATTACCATAACCCCTTGAAACAACACTTGATTTGAGATGATAACCCTTAAACCTTTACTCATCATAACCCCGTATGACGATCCAGTTTGTCAAAGAAGTTAACCCTTTAACATTTTACTTACCGTAACCCACAACGTTAACTCTGTAACGGTAACTCTCGGTAACCCACTAGATGGTTTTCTTTAAAAACGTTAACCCATCGTATCCCACTTTGTCAAAGAGATTACCCATTAAACATTTATTCATCGTTACCCGTTCTAATAACTCCAAGTGTAAGACGTTAACCATTAAACCATCACTCATCAAACCTTCGTATGATAACCCAGTCTGTCAAAAAGATTAACCCTTAAACCACTACTCAACGTAACCCCGTATGATCAGTTCAAATGTAAGATGTTAACCCTGAAACCTTTACTTACCGTAACCCCCATATTAATACCTAAACCTAACCTTCGGTAACATTTTTCCTTGGAAAACGTTAACCTATTGTAACCCACTATGTCAAAGAGGTTAACCCTTAAACCATTACTCTCCGTAACCCCGTATAATAACCCATTTTGTCAATGACGTTTACCCTAAAACCTTTACTCACGATAATCCCGTATAATAAATCCATGTGTTAGACGTTAATCTTTAATCGACATAACCCACGTTTGATAACCCATTTTGTCAAATAGGTTAACCCATTAACCTTTACTCACCTTTACCCCAAAAGTTAGGGTTAGGGTTAGGGTTAGGGGTTAGGGTTAGGGTTAGGGGTTAGGGTTAGGGTTAGGGGTTAGGGTTAGGGTTAGGGTTAGGGTTAGGGTTAGGGTTAGGGGTTAGGGTTAGGGTTAGGGTTAGGGTTAGGGTTAGGGTTAGGGGTTAGGGTTAGGGTTAGGGTTAGGGTCAGGGTTAGGGTATAGGCAGTTTGGCGAGATGAGCCCTGTCTGATGAGCCCTTGATGAGCCTTTGTGATCTGATTGGCTACATATATCATGTGACTGTTTGACGTATTGTCACGTGTTTTTTCGAATTCGGATGGATCATAATTTGTGAAGCTATTGATATGTGGAGACGTGTTTGTTAATATTTTCATTCAGACTTTGAACTTCAAAATGTGCTGATGTTGATTTAGGAATTCAGAATTGGACGTTTTGAGTGATTTATAGGATTTTTATTATTATTGTGAAAAAGGAAAATTCTTAGAAGGTAGGACGTTTAAAATTAATTGGGTTTAGGGTTAGGGTTAGGGTTAGGGTTAGGGTTAGGGTTAGGGTTTAGGGTTAGGGTTAGGGTTAGGGTTAGGGTTAGGGTTAGGGTTAGGGTTAGGGTTAGGGAGTAAGTGATATGCCATTACTCCTACTCTTCTAACCCTAGCGGAAGTAGATTTCTATGTGATTTGGTCGAGGGTTGACTTTTCACCGACCCTAGTGTAGGAAATTGTTACTTTTTTTAGTAACTGTTTTGGAACTTCTTTTATCAAGGGAGATAATTTAACAAGGGGAATAATACTTATTATTAGTAAATACGTATTTTGAACGTCATAGATATTATCTATTTATATCGCTGTCGGTATTTCTGACATCGCTGACAGCGCTGACAACAAGTTTGAATCACGTATATCCCTCTTATTTTCGCTCTTTTTTTTAAAGTTTATATACCGTTGGAAAACAATTTTTCTTTTGCTACGACCTATCAGATGTTGTTTTGTTTTTTTTTTTGTTTGTTTTTTTTTTTTTGCTATAACACTATTAGTTTACATTGCTATCATTACTACTCTAATCAAGGGAGATCACTTAACAAGGGAAATAATATTGATTCCTAGTAAATACGTATTTTCAACGTCATAGATATTATCTATTTATATCGCTGTTATATCTGATGACATCGCTGACATCGCTGACAGCAAGTCTGGTCGCGGTCTATACTGTTTGCTTATGCCTGCCTGACCATCTACTTAGAGCAAATAAGTTATATGGTTGATCAGGGTCAACACTGTCAGCTCGACATGCCTGTCCTTAGAGTATATATCGTACTCAATCGACGTCTGATCAGGGTCTACATTTTGAGCTTGTGCTCGCCTGCCCAAATACTTAGAGTAAAAATCCTGTACTTAATGCAAGCAGCGTAAGTCCAGATAAGACGCCGTTTTTCCGCGGCGTCTGATTAGGACAACACAGTTAGCTCGTGCTTGCCAGTCCGAATACTTAGAGTATATATTGTACTTCGTCACCGTCTGATCAGTGTCTACACTGTTAGCATGCCTTCCTTCCATCTACTTAGAGCAAATAGGGTACACGGCTGGAGTCTTACCAGGGTCAATATTGTTATCTCGCAACTGCCTGTCCTTAGAGGATATATCGTACTCAGTCGACGTCTGATCAGGATCTTCACTGTTAGCATGTGCTTGCCTGTCCAGATAAGACGCTTTTTTTTTCGCGGCGTCTGATTAGGACAACACAGGTAGCTCGTGCTTGCAAGTCCGAATACTTAGAGTATATATCGTGCTCCGTCACCGTCTGATCAGTGTCTACACTGTTAGCTTATGCCTTCCTTCCATCTACTTAGAGCAAATAGGGTACATGGCTGGAGTCTTACCAGGGTCAGCACTGTTAGCTCGCAACTGCCTGTCCTCAGAGGATATATCGTACTCAGTCGACGTCTGATAAGGATCTTCACTGCTAGCCTAACCCTGTCCAAATACTTAGAGTAAACATCATATACTTTATGCAAACAGTGTAAGTCCAGTTAAGACGTCGCTTTCTATGGCGTCTGGTCAGGGTCTATACTGTTAGCTCGTGCTTGCCTGTCCAAATACTTGGAGTAAAAGAAATCTGTACTTCATGCAAACAGTTTAAGTCCACATCGGATGCCGCTTTCTGCGGCCTCTGATCAGGGTCTACACTATTTGGAACTACTTTAATCAAGGGAGATCACTTAGCAAGAGAAAGAATACTGATTCGTAGTAAATACATATTTTCAACGTCAGAGATATTATCCATTTATATCGCTGTCGGTATTTCTGATGACATCGCTGACAGCAAGTTTGATCAGCATCTACACTGTTAGCTTATGCATGCCTGTCCACCTACTTAAGGCAAATAAATTACACAGTTGATCAGGATCAACACAGTCAACTTGATATGCCTATCCTTAGAGTATATATCGTACTCAATTGATGTCCGATCAGTATCTGCATTGTTAGCTTCTGCTCGCCTGCCCAAATTCTTAGAGTAAAAATCCTGTACTTAATGCAAACAGCGTAAGTCTAATGAGACGCCGTTTTTCCGCGACGTCTATTCAGAACTACACTGTTAGCTCGTGCTTGCCAGTCCGAATACTTAGAGTATATATTGTACTCCGTCACCGTCTGATCAGGGTCTACACTGTTAGCTTATGCCTTCCTTCCACCTACTTAGAGCAAATAGGGTACACGGTTGGAGTCTTATCAGATTCAACACTGATAGCTCGCAACTGCCTGTCCTTAGAAGATATATCGTACTCAGTCGACGTCTGATCATGGTCTTCACTGTTAGCATGTGCTTGCCTGTCCAAATACTTAGAGTAAAACTCATGTACTTTATGCAAACAGTTAAGACGTCACTTCCTGTGGCGTCTGATCGGGGTCTATACTGTTACGTCGTGCTTGCCTGTCCAAATACTTAGAGCAAAAAATCTGTTCTTCACGCAAACAGTTAAAATCCACATCGGACGCCGCTTTTTACGGCGTCTGATCAAGGTCTACACTGTTCGCTCGTGCCTTGTCTGTTTGAATACTTAAATTAAATACGGTACTCAACGGGAGTCCGATCAGGATATACGCTGTTAACTCGCACCTGGCTGTCCGAATACTTAGAACAAATATGGTACTCGGTCAGTTTCTGATCAGGGTCTACATTGATAGCTTGTGCTCGCCTGCCCACATAGTTGGAATAAAAATCCTGTACTTAATGCAAACAGCGTGTCCAGATAAGACGCCTTTTTTCTGCGGCGTCTGAACAGGTCTACACTGTTAGCTCGTGCTGCTAGTCCGAATACTTGGAGTATATATCGTACTCCGTCACCGTCTGATCAGGGTCTACACTGTTAGCTTATGCCTTCCTTCCACTTACATAGAGCAAAAAGCGTCTAATCAGGGTCAACACTGTTAGCTCGCAACTGCCTGTTCTTAGATTATATATCGTACTCAGTCGACGGTCTTCACTGATCAGGGTCTTCACTGTTAGCAAGTGTTTGCCTGTCCAAATACTTAGAGAAAAAAATCATGTACATGTACTTTTTGCAAACAGTGTAAGCCCAGTTAGGACGTCGCATTCTGTTGCATCTGATCAGGGTCTATACTCTTAGTTCGTGGTTGACTGTCTAAATACTTAAAGTTAAAAATCTGTACTTCATGCAAACAGTTTAAGTCTACATCGGACGCCGCTTTCTGCGGCGTCTGATCAGGGTCTACAGTGTTAGCTTGTGCCTGCCTTTTTGAATACTTACATACAATATGGTACTCAACAGTCCGATCAGTGCTCGGTCAAGTTCTGATCAGGGTCTTCATTGCTAGCTTATGTTCGCCTGCCCAAATACTTTAGAGTAAAAATCCTGTACTTAATGCAAACAGCGTGAGTCCAGATAAGACGCCGTTTTTCTGCGGCGTTCGATCAGGGCTACACCAATAGCTTATGTCTGCCTTTATGAATACTTACATTAAATATGGTACTCAAACAGTGTATGCCCAGTTAGGACGTCGCGTTCTGTGGCGTCTGATCAGGGTCTATACTGTTAGCTCGTGCTTGACTGTCTAAATACTTGGAGTAAAAATCTGTACTTCATGCAAACAGTTTAAGTCTACATCGGACGCCGCTTTCTGTAGCGTCTGATCAGGGTCTACACTGGTATCTCGTGCCTGCTTGTTTAAGCATCAAGTATCTCTACCACAGTCGCATTGCCTTATATTGCTGTAGCTACTTAACAGCAGTCCGCTTAGATATTTTCCATCAAGTGTTTCTACCGGAATAAGTCTACATCGGACGCCGCTTTCTGTGGCGTCTGATCAGGGTCAATACTGTTAGCTCGTGCTTGACTGCCCAAATACTTGGAGTAAAAATCTGTACTTCATGCAAACAGTTTAAGTCTACATCGGACGCCGCTTTCTTTAGCGTCTGATCAGTGTCTACACTGGTAGCTCGTGCCTGCTTGTTTAAGAATCAAGTATCTCTACCACAGTCCCGTTGCCTAATATTGCTGTAGCTACTTAACAGCAGTCCGCTTTGATATTTTCCATCAAGTGTTTCTACCGGAGTAAGTCTACATCGGACGCCGCTTTCTGTGGCGTCTGATCAGGGTCTACACTCTTAGCTCGTGCCTGCCCGTTTAAGCAAGTATCTCTACCGCAGTCCCATAGCCTAATATTGCTGTAGCTATTTAACAGCAGTCCGCTTTGATATTTTCCATCAAGTGTTTCTACCGGAGTCCCATATCCTAATATTGCTGTACATACTGATCTGCAGTCCAGTTTGCTATTTTCCATCAATATTGCTGTACATACTCAATTGCAGTCCGCTTTGATGTTTTCCATCAAGAATCTCTATCGCAGTCCACTATCCTAATATTGCTGTACATACTGAACTGCAGTCCATTTTGATATTTTCCTTCAATTATTTCTACGGCTTTGATATTTTCCTTCAATTTTTTCAACCACAGTCCCCTATCCTAATATTGCTGTACATACCCAACTGCAGTCCGCTTTGATGTCTTCTATCAAGCATCTCTACCCCAGTCCACTATTCTAATACTGCTACATTCTGAACCTTATCTCAGTCAGATATTTTTCTTCAAGTATCTCTACCACAGTCCCCATAGTACCAGTCCTCTACACTAATATTGCTGTACACAGTGAACCGCAGTCTGCTTTGATATTTTTCATCAAGTATTTTTACCCCAGTCTGATATCCTAATATTTGTGTACATACTGAACCGCAGTCCGCTTTGATATTTTCCATCAAGAATTTCTACCGCAGTCTCATATCCTAATATTGCAGTACATACTGAACCGCAGTCCGGTTTGTTATTTCCCATCATGTATCTCTACCACAGTCCCATAGCATAATATTGCTGTACATACTAAACACCAGTCTGCTTTGATATTTTCCGTGAAAAATTTCTACTGCAGTCCCATATCCTAATATTGCTGTACATACTGAACCACAGTCCAGTTTGTTATTTTCCATCAAGTATCTCTACCACAGTCTCATAGCCTAATATTGCTGTACATACTAAACCGCAGTAGGCTTTGATATTTTCCAGTATTTCTACCGCAGTCTGATATGCTGATATTTCTGTACATACTGAACCACAGTCCAGTTTGTTATTTCCCATCATGTATCTCTACCAAAGTCCCATAACCTAATATTGCTGTACATACTAAACCGTAGTCAGCTTTCATATTTTCCATCAAGTATTTCTACCGCAGTCTGATATCCTAATATTGCTGTACATAATGAATCGCAGTCCGGTTTGTTATTTCCCATCATGTATCTCTACCACAGTCCTATAGCCTAATATTGCTGTACATACTGAACCGCTGTCAGCTTTGATATTTTCCATCAAAGATTTCTACCGCAGTCTGATATCCTAATATTGCTGTACATACTGAACCGCAGTCTGGTTTGTTATTTTCCATCAAGTATCTCTTCCGCAGTCCCATAGCCTAATATTGCTGTACATACTAAACCGCATCAAGTATTTCTACCGCAGTCTGATATGCTAATACTTCTGTACATACTGAACCGCAGTCCAGTTTGTTGTTTCCCATCATATATCTCTACCAAAGTCACATAGCCTAATATTGCTGTACATACTAAACCGCAGTCAGCTTTGATATTTTCCATCAAGTATTTCTACCGCAGTCCGATATCCTAATATTGCTGTACATACTGAACCGCAGTCAGCTTTGATATTTTCCATCAAGTATTTCTACCGCAGTCCGATATCCTAATATTGCTGTACATACTGAACCGCAGTCTGGTTTGTTATTTTACATCAAGTATCTCTTCCGCAGTCCCATAGCCTTATACGGTGACTGCCTTAGGGTTAGTACTAAGCTACATAAGCTAATGCTCAAGTATAAACAGTACCCTGTCTGAGTCCGATCAGGGTCTACACTGTTACTTAGAGGTAGTGCCTGCCTGTCCAAATACTTAGAATATATATCGTATCCCATCGGAGTCCGATCAGGGTCTATACTTAGAGATGGTGCCTGCCTGTCCGAATACTTAAAGTATATATTGTACTCAATCGGAGTCTGATCAGGGTATACACTGTTACTTAGAGATGGGGGCTGCCTGTCTGAATACTTAAAGTATATATCATATCACACCGGAGTCCGATCAGGGTCTACACTCTTACTTAGAGATGGTACCTGCCTGTCCGAATACTTAAAGTATATATATATCATACCCCGTCGCAGTCTGATCAGGGTCTGTTAGATGGTGCCTGCCTGTTCGAAAACTTAATCGGAGTCTGATCAGGGTCTTCATGTTAGCATGGTCTTGCCTGTCCAAATACTTGGAGTAAAAGCTTTGCACTTAATGCAAACAGTGTTAGCCCAGATCAGATGCTGCTTTCTGCCTGTCCGAATACTTAGAAATAAAATTGTGTACTTAATGCAAACCGTGTAAGTCCAGATCAGATGCCGCTTTCTTCGGTGTATGACCAGGGTCTACGCTGTAACATCATGCCTGCCTGTCTGAATACTTTGACTACATATTGTATTCCGTCGGTGCCTCATCAGGGTCAACACTGTTAGCTTTTGCCTGTCTGTCCAACTACTAAGAGCAAATAGGGTACTCGGTCAGTGTCCTATCACAGTCTATTCTGTTAGCTTGTGCCTGTCTGTTTGATTACTTACTGAAATGTGGTACACAGCCGGTGTCTGATCAGGGTCTACGTTTATAGCTCCTGCCTGCCTGTTTTAATACTTAGAATATAAATGATACTCAGCTGATGTCTATCAGGGTCTATGCTTATAGCCCTTGCCTGCCTGTGTCCGAGCAGAGTCTGCACTTATAGACCCTGTCTGCTTGTCCAAATACTTAGAATAAAAAGATACTCAGCAGGTGTCCGATCAGGGTCTATGCTTATAGCACCTGCCTGCCTGTCCGAATACTTAGAATATAAATGATTCTCAGCCGATGTCCGATCAGGGTCTACGCTTATAGCCCCTGCCTGCCTGTCCGAATACTTAGAATATAAATGATACTCAACCGGTGACCGATCAGGGTCTATGCTTATAGCCCCTGCCTGTCTGTCCAAATACTTTGAATATAAATGATACTCGGCCAGTGTCCGATCAGGGTCTACACATATAGCCCCTTCCTGCCTGTCCAAATACTTAGAATATAAATGATACTCAGCCGGTGTCCGATCAGGGTCTATGCTTATAGCCCCTGCATGCCTGTCCAAATACTTAGAATATAAATGATACTAGGCTGGTATCCGAGCAGGGTCTACGCATATAGCCCCATGCCTGCCTGTCCAAATACTTAGAATATAAATGATACCCAGCCGGTGTCAAATCAGGGTCTATGCTCATAGCCCCTGCCTGCCTGTCCAAATACTTTGAATATAAATGATACTCAGCTGGTGTCTGATCAGAGTCTACACTTATAGCCCCTGCCTGCCTGTCCAAATAGTTAGAATATAAATGATACTTAGCTGATGTCTGATCAGGGTCTATGCTTATAGCCCTTGCCTGCCTGTGTCCGAGCAGAGTCTGCACTTATAGACCCTGTCTGCTTGTCCAAATACTTAGAATATAAATGATACCCAGCCGGTGTCAAATCAGGGTCTATGCTCATAGCCCCTGCCTGCCTGTCCAAATACTTTGAATATAAATGATACTCAGCTGGTGTCTGATCAGAGTCTACACTTATAGCCCCTGCCTGCCTGTCCAAATAGTTAGAATATAAATGATACTCAGCAGGTGTCCGATCAGGGTCTATGCTTATAGCACCTGCCTGCCTGTCCGAATACTTAGAATATAAATGATTCTCGGCCGGTGTCCGATCAGGGTCTACACTTATAGCCCTTGCCTGCCTGTCTGTCTGAATACTTAGAATATAAATTATACTCAGCCGGAGTCCGATCAGGATCTATGCTTATAGCACCTGCCTGCTTGTCCAAATACATAGAATATAAATGATACTCAGCCAGTGTGTGATCAGGGTCTACACTTATAACCCCTACAAGCCTGTCCGAATACTTAGAATATAAATGATACTCAGCCGGTGTCTGATCAGGGTCTACGCTTATAGACCCTGCCTGCCTGTCAAAATACTTTGAATATAAATGATACTCGGCCGGTGTCTGATCAGGGTCTACGCTTATAGACCCTGCCTGCCTGTCCAAATACTTTGAATATAAATGATACTCGGCCGGTGTCTGATCAGGGTCTACGCTTATAGACCCTGCCTGCCTGTCCAACTACTTTGAATATAAATGATACTCGGCCGGTGTCCGATCAGGGTCTACACTTATAGATCCTGCCTGCCTGTTTGAATACTTAGAATATAAGTTATACTCAGCCAGAATCCGATCAGGATCTATGCTTATGATACCAGGCCTGTGTCCGATCAGGGTCTATGCTTATAGCACCTGCCTGCTTGTCCAAAAACTTATTATATAAATGATATTCAGCCGGTGTCTGATCAGGGTCTACACTTATAGCCCCTACCTGCCTGTCCGAAGACTTAGAATATAAATGATACTCAGCCGGTGTCTGATCAGGGTCTACGCTTATAGTCCCTGCCTGCCTATCCAAATACTTTGAATATAAATGATACTTGGCCGGTGTCCGATCAGGGTCTACACTTATAGATCCTGCCTGCCTGTTTGAATACTTAGAATATAAATGATACTCAGCCCGTGTCTGATCAGAGTCTACACTTATAGCCCCTGCCTGCCAGTCCAAATACTTCGAATATAAATGATACTCGCCTGATGACCGATCAGGTTCTACACTTATAGCCCGTGCCTGCCTGTCCAAATACTTAGAATATAAACGATACTTATCCGGTGTCCGATCAAGGTCTATGCTTATAGCCCCTGCCTAGCTGTCCAAATACATAGAATATAAATGTTACTCAGCCGATGTCCGATCATGGTCTATGCTTATAGCCCCTGCCTGCCTGTCCAAATAGAATATAAAATATAAATGATACTCAGCCGGTGTTTAATCAGGGTCTATGCTAATAGCCCCTGCCTGCCTGTCCGAATACTTACAATATAAATGATACTCAGCCGGTGTCCGATCAGGGTCTATGCTTATAGCCCCTGCCTGCCTGTCCAAATACTTTGAATATAAATGATACTCGGCCGTTGTCCGATCAGGGCCTACACTTATAGATCCTGCCTGCCTGTTCGAATACTTAGAATATAAATGATACTCAGCCGGTGTCTGATCAGAGTCTACACTTATAGCCCTGCCTGACTGTCCAAATAGTTAGAATATAAATGATACTCAGCTGGTGTCCGATCAGGGTCTACACTTATAGCCCCTACCTGTCCGAATATATAGAATATAAATTATACTCAGCCGGAGTCCGATCAGGGCCTATGATTATGATACCAGGCTGGTGTCTGATTAGGGTGTACTCTTATATCACCTGCCTGCCTGCCTGTCCAAATACTAAGAATATAAATGATACTCAGCCAGTGTCCGATCAAGGTCTACACTTATAGCCCCTACCTGCCTGTCTGAATATTAAGAATATAAATGATACTCAGCCGTTATCTGATCAGGGTCTATGCTGATAGTCCCTGACTGCCTGTCCAAATACACGGCCGGTATCCGATCAGGGTCTACACTTATAGATCCTGATAGATATATATATTTATATCGCTGTCGGTATTTCTGATGACATCGCTGACATCGCTGACAGCAAGTCTGATCTGGGTCTATACTGTTAGCTTATGCCTGCCTGTCCACCTACTTAGAGCTAATAAATTACACAGTTGTTTAAGGTCAGCACTGTCAGCATGATATGCGTGTCCTTAGAGTATATACCGTACTCAATCGACGACTGATCAGGGTCTACATTGTTAACTTGTGCTCGCCTGCCCAAATACTTGAATAAAAATCCTGTACTTAATGCAAACTGCGTAAGTCCAGATAAGACGCCGTTTTTCCGCGGCGTCTGTTCAGGACTACACTGTTAGCTCGTGCTTGCCAGTCCAATTACTAAGAATATATATCGTACTCCGTCACCGTCTGATCAGGGTCTACACTGTTAGCTTATGCCTTCCTTCCACCTACTTAGAACAAATAGGGTACACGGTTGGAGTCTTATCAGGGTCAACACTGATAGCTCGCAACTGCCACTCCTTAGAGGATATATCGCACTCAGTCGACGTGTGATCAGGATCTTTACTGTTTGCATATGCTTGCCTGTCCACATACTTAGAGTAAAAATCATGTACTTTATGCAAACAGTGTAAGTCCAGTTAAGACGTCGCTTTCTGCGACGTCTGATCAGAGTCTATACTGTTAGCTCGTGCTTGCCTGTCCAAATACTTGGAGTAAAAAATCTGTTCTTCATGCAAACAGTCCACATCGGACGCCGCTTTATGCGGCGTCTGATCAGGGTCTACATTATTTGGAACTACTTAAGTAAGGGAGATCACTTAACAAGGGAAATAATACTGATTCGTATTTTCAACGTGATAGATATACATGTATATATTTATATCGCTGTCGGTATTTCTGATGACATCGCTGACAGCAAGTCTGATCAGGGTCTACACTATTAGCTTATGCCTGCCTGTCCACCTACTTAGAGCAAATAAGTTACACAGTTGTTTAGGGTCAGCCCTGTCAGCATGATATGCGTGTCCTTAGAGTATATATCGTACTCAATCGACGTCTGATCAGGGTCTACATTGTTAACTTGTGCTCGCCTGCCCAAATACTTAGAATAAAAATCCTGTACTTAATGCACAGCGTAAGTCCAATTAGACACCGTTTTCCGCGACGTCTGTTCAGGACTACACTGTTAGCTCGTGCTTGCCAGTCCAATTACTAAGAGTATATATCGTACTCCGTCACCGTCTTATCAGGGTCTACACTGTTAGCTTATGCCTTCCTTCCACCTACTTAGAACAAATAGGGTACACGGTTGGAGTCTTATCAGGGTCAACACTGATAGCTCGTAACTGCCACTCCTTAGAGGATATATCGCACTCAGTCGACGTGTGATCAGGATCTTCACTGTTTGCATATGCTTCCCTGTCCACATACTTAGAGTGAAAATCATGTACTTTATGCAAACAGTGTAAGTCCAGTTAAGACGTCGCTTTCTGCGACGTCTGATCAGGGGCTATACTGTTAGCTCGTGCTTGCCTGTCCAAATACTTGGAGTAAAAAATCTGTTCTTCATGCAAACAGTCCACATCGGACGCCGCTTTCTGCGGTGTCTGATCAGGGTCTACACTATTTGGAACTACTTTAATCAAGGGAGCTCACTTAACAAGGGAAATAATACTGATTCGTAGTAAATATGTATTTTCAACGTGATAGATATTATATATTTATATCGCTGTCGGTATTTCTGATGACATCGCTGACATCGCTAACAGCAAGTCTGATCAGGGTCTACACTGTTAGCTTATGCCTGCCTGTCCACCTACTTAGAGCAAATAAGTTATACGGTTGATCAGAGTCAGCACTGTTAGCTCCATATGCCTCAATCGACGACTGATCAGGGTCTACATTGTTTGCTTGTGCTCGCCTGCCCAAATACTTAGAGTAAATATCCTGTACTTAATGCAAACAGCGTAAGTCCAATAAGACGCCGTTTTTCCGGGACGTCTGTTCAGGACTACACAGTTAGCTCGTGCTTGCCAGTCCGAATACTTAGCGTTTGTATCGTACTCCGTCACCGTCTGATCAGGGTCAACACTGTTAATTTATGCCTTCCTTCCACCTACTTAGAACAAATAAGGTACACGGTTGGAGTCTTATCAGGGTCAACACTGATAGCTCGCAACTGCCTGTCCTTAGAGGATATGTCGTACTCAGTCGACGTCTGATCAGGATCTTCACTGTTACGAGGCATGTGTTTGCCTGTCTAAATACTTAGAGTAAAAATCATGTACTTTATGCAAAAAGTTAAGACGTCGCTTTCTGATCGGAGTTTATACTGTTAGCTCGTGGTTGCCTGTCCAAATACTTGGAGTAAAAAATCTGTTCTTTATGCAAACAGTTTAAGTCCACATCGGACGCCGCTTACTACGGCATCTGATCAAGGTCTACACTGTTTGCTCGTGCCTTACCTGTTTGAATACTTATATTAAATATGGTACTCAGCAGGACTCCGATCAGGATAGTTAGCTCGCACCTGGCTTTCCGAATACTTAGAGCAAATATGGTATTCGGTCAGCTTCTGATAAGGGTCTACATTGATAGCTTGTGCTCGCCTGTTCAAATACTTGGAGTAAAAATCTTGTGCTTAATGCAAACAGCGTAAGTTCAGATAAGACGCCTTTTTTCTGCACTCTGCGTCTGAACAGGGCTACACTGTTAGCTCGTGCTGCTAGTATGAATACTTAGCGTATATATCGTACTCCGTCACCGTCTGACCAGGGACTACACTGGTAGCTTATGCAATTCCTTCCATCTACATAGAGTAAATAGGGTATACGGTTTGAATCTAATCAGGGTCAACACTGTTAGCTCGCAACTGCCTGTTCTTAGATTATATATCGTACTCAGTCGACGTCTGATCAGGGTCTTCACTGTTAGCAAGTGCTTGCCTGTTTAAATACTTAGAGCAAAAATCATGTACATGTACTTTTTTGCAAACAGTGTAAGCCCAGTTAAGACATCGCTTTCTGTGGCATCTGATTAGGGTCTATACTGTTAGCTCGTACTTGATTGACTAAATACTTGAAGTAAAAATCTGTACTTCATGCAAACAGTTTAAGTCTACAACGGATGCCGCTTTCTGCGGGGTCTGATCAGGGTCTACTTGATGCAAACAGTGTAAGTCCAGATAAGACGCCGTTTTTCTGCGGCGTTTGATCAGGGCTACACCGTTAGCTTATGTCTGCCCTTTTTGAATACTTACATTAAATATGGTACTCAAACAGTGTAAGCCCAGTTAAGACGTCGCTTTCTTTGGCGTCTGATCAGGGTCTATACTGTTAGCTCGTGCTTGACTGTCTAAATACTTGGAGTAAAAAAAATCTGTACTTCATGCAAACAGTTTAAGTCTACATCGGACGCCACTTTCTGTGGCGTCTGATCAGGCTCTACACTGTTATCTCGTGCCTGCCTGTTTAAGCTTCAAGTATCTCTACCCCATAGCATAATATTGCTGTAGCTACTTAACAGCAGTCCGCTTTGGTATTTTCCATCAAGTATTTCTACTGGAGTCCCATATTCTAATATTGCTGTACGTACTGATCTGCAGTCCGGTTTGCTATTTTCCATCAATATTGTTGTACATACTCAATTGCAGTCCGCTTTGATGTTTTCCATCAAGTATCTCTATCGCAGTCCCCTAACCTACACTAATATTGCTGTACATAGTGAACTGCAGTCCGCTTTGATATTTTTCATCAAGTATTTCTACCCCAGTCCGATATCCTAATATTATTGTACATACTGAACCGCAGTCCGCTTTGATATTTTCCATCAAGAATTTCTACTGCAGTCCAATATCCTAATATTGCTGTACATACTGAACCACAGTCTGGTTTGTTAATCAAGTATTTCTACTGCAGTCCCATAAACTAATATTGCTGTACATATTGAACTGCAGTCTGGTTTGTTATTTCCCATCATGTATCTCTACCACAGTCCCATAGCCTAATATTGCTATACATACTAAACGGCAGTCCACTTTGATATTTTCCATCAAGAATTTCTACCACAGTCCCATATCCTAATATTTCTGTACATACTGAACCACAATCCAGTTTGTTAACCAAGTATCTCTACAGCAGTCCCATAACCAAATATTGCTGTACATACTGAACCGCAGTCCGGTTTGTTATTTCCCATCATGTATCTCTACCACAGTCCCCTAGCCTAATATTGCTATACATACTAAACCGCAGTCCGCTTTGATATTTTCCATCAAAAATTTCTACTGCAGTCCCATATCCTAATATTGCTGTACATACAGAACTGCAGTACAGTTTGTTATTTTCCATCAAGTATCTCTAACGCAGTCCGATAGCCTATGTACATACTAAACCGCAATCAGGTTTGATATTTTCCATCAAGTATTTCTACCGCAGTCTGATATCCTAATATTGCTGTACATACTGAACCGCAGTCCAGTTTGTTATTTTCCTTCAATTATTTCTAAGGCTTTGATATTTTCCTTCAATTTTTTCAACCACAGCCCCCTATCCTAATATTGCTGTACATATTCAACTGCAGTCTGCTTTGATGTCTCCTATCAAGCATCACTATCCCAGTCCATTATCCTAATATTGCTATATACTGAACTTCATCTCAGTCAGATATTTTTTTTTTCAAGTATCTCTACCACATTCCCCATAGTACCAGAACTCTACACTAATATTGCTGTACATAGTGAACTGCAGTCCGCTTTGATATTTTTCATCAAGTATTTCTACCCCAGTCCGATATCCTAATATTAGTGTACATACTGAACCGCAGTCTGCTTTGATATTTTACATCAAGAATTTCTACCGCAGTCCCATATCCTAATATTGCTGTACATACTGAACCACAATCCAGTTTGTTAATCAAGTATCTCTACTGCAGTCCCATAACCAAATATTGCTGTACATACTGAACCGCAGTCCGGTTTGTTATTTCCCATCATGTATCTCTACCACAGTCCCCTAGCCTAATATTGCTGTATATACTGAACCGCAGTCTGCTTTGATATTTTCTATCAAAAATTTCTTCTGCTCTCCTATATCCTAATATTGCTGTACATACAGAACTGCAGTCCAGTTTGTTATTTTCCATCAAGTATCTCTGACGCAGTCCGATAGCCTAATATTTCTGTTCATACTAAACTGCAATCAGCTTTGATATTTTCCATCAAGTATTTCTACCGCAGTCCGATATCCTAATATTGCTGTACATACTGAACCGCAGTCCGGTTTGTTATTTTCCTTCAATTATTTCTAAGGCTTTGATATTTTCCTTCAATTTTTTCAACCACAGGCCCCTATCCTAATATTGCTGTACATACTCAACTGCAGTCCGCTTTGATGTCTTCTATCAAGAATCTCTATCCTAGTCCATTATCCTAATATTGCTATATGCTGAACCTCGTCTCAGTCAGATTTTTTTTTTCAAGTATCTCTACCACAGTCCCTATAGTACCAGACCTCTACACTAATATTGCTGTACATAGTGAACCGCAGTCCACTTTGATATTTTTCATCAAGTATTTCTACCCCAGTCCGATATCCTAATATTAGTGTGCATACTGAACCGCAGTCCGCTTTGATATTTTACATCAAGTATTTCTACTGCAGTCCCATAAACTAATATTGCTGTACATATTGAACCGCAGTCTGGTTTGTTATTTCCCATCATGTATCTCTACCACAGTCCCATAGCCTAATATTGCTGTACATACTAAACCGCAGTCCACTTTGATATTTTCCATCAAGAATTTCTATCGCAGTCCCATATCCTAATATTGCTGTACATACTGAACCACAATCCAGTTTGTTAATCAAGTATCTCTACTGCTGTCCCATAACCTAATATTGCTGTACATACCCGGTTTGTTATTTCCCATTATGTATTTCTACCACAGTCCCCTAGCCTAATATTGCTGTACATACTAAACCGCAGTCCGCTTTGATATTTTCTATCAAAAATTTCTACTGCAGTCCCATATTCTAATATTGCTGTACATACTGAACTGCAGTCTGGTTTCTTATTTCCTATCATGTATCTCTACCACAGTCCCATAGTCTAATATTGCTGTACATACTAAACCGCAGTCAGCTTTGATATTTTCCATCAAGTATTTCTACCACAGTCTGATATCCTAATATTGCTGTACATACTGAACCCCAGTCTGGTTTGTTATTTTCCATCAAGTATCTCTTCTGAAGTCCCATAGCCTAATATTGCTGTACATACTAAACTGCAGTCAGCTTTGATATTTTCCATCAAGTATTTCTACCGCAGTCTGATATGCTAATATTTCTGTACATACTGAACCGCAGTCCAGTTTGTTGTTTCCCATAGCCTAATATTGCTGTACATACTAAACCGCAGTCAGCTTTGATATTTTCCATCAAGTATTTCTACCGCAGTCCGATATCCTAATATTGCTGTACATACTGAACCGCAGTCCGGTTTGTTATTTCTCATCATGTATCTCTACCACAGTCCCATAGCCTAATATTGCTGTACATACTAAACCGCTGTCAGCTTTGATATTTTCCATCAAGTATTTCTACCGCAGTCTGATATACTAATATTGCTGTACATACTGAACCGCAGTCTGGTTTGTTATTTTCCATCAAGTATCTCTTCCGAAGTCCCATAGCCTAATATTGCTGTACATACTAAACTGCAGTCAGCTTTGATATTTTCCATCAAGTATTTCTACCGCAGTCCGATATCCTAATATTGCTGTACATACTGAGCCACAGTCTGGTTTGTTATTTTACATCAAGTATCTCTTCCGAAGTCCCATAGCCTTATATTGCTGTACATACTAAACAGCAGTCCTCTTTGATATTTTCCATCAAGTATTTCTACCCTAGTTCCATATCATTTTCACAAACAATTTCTGCCTGTCCCAATACTTATAGTAAAAATTTTCTGCTCAGTGCAAACAGTGTAAGTCCAGATTAGATGCTGCTTTCTTAGGTGTCTGATCAGGGTCTACACTGTAACATCATGCCTGCCTGTCTGAATACTTTGACTATATATTGTATTCCGTCGGTGCCTCATCAGGGTCAACACTGTTAGCTTTTGCCTGTCTGTCCAACTACTAAGAGCAAATAGGGTACTCGGTCAGTGTCCTATCAGAGTCTATACTGTTAGCTTGTGCCTGTCTGTTTGAATAATTGAAATGTGGTACACAGCCGGTGTCTGATCAGGGTCTACGTTTATAGCTCCTGACTGCCTGTTTTAATATTTAGAATATAAATGATACTCAGCTGATGTCTGATCAGGGTCTATGCTTATAGCCCCTGCCTGCCTGTCTGAATACTTAGAATATAAATGATACTCAGCCGGTGTCCGAGCAGAGTCTGCACTTATAGAGCCTGCTTGCTTGTCCAAATACTTAGAATATAAAGATACTCAGCTGGTGTCCGATCAGGGTCTATGCTTAAAGCACCTGCCTGCCTGTCCGAATACTTAGAATATAAATGATACTCAACCGGTGTCCGATCAGGGTCTACACTTATAGTACCTGCCTGCCTGTCCGAATACTTAGAATATAAATGATTCTCAACCGGTGTCCGATCAGGCTTATAGCCCCTGTCTGCCTGTCCGAATACTTAGAATCTAAATGATACTCAAACGGTGTCTGATCAGGGTCTACGCTTATAGCCCCTGCCTGCCTGTCCAAATACTTTGAATATAAATGATACTCAGCCGATGTCCGATCAGGGTCTACGCATATAGCCCCTGCATGCCTGTCCAAATACTTAGAATATAAATGATACTCAGCTGATGTCCAATCAGGGTCTATCCTTATAGCCCCTGCCTGCCTGTCCAAATACTTAGAATATAAATATTACCCAGCCGGTGTCCAATCAGGGTCTATTCTCATAGCCCCTGCCTGCCTGTCCAAATACTTTGAATATAAATTATACTCAGCTGGTGTCTGATCAGAGTCTACACTTATAGCCCCTGCCTACCTGTCCAAATAGTTAGAACATAAATGATACTCAGCTGGTGTCCGATTAGGGTCTACACTTATAGCCCTTGCCTGCCTGTCTGTCTGAATACTTAGAATATAAATTATACTCAGCCGGAGTCCGATCAGGATCTATGCTTATGATACCAGGCCGGTGTCCGATCAGGGTCCATGCTTATAGCCCCTACCTGCCTGTCCGAATACTTAGAATATAAATGATACTCAGCCGGTGTCTGATCAGGGTCTACGGTTATAGTCCCTGCCTGCCTGTCCAAATATTTTGAATATAAATGATACTTGGCCAGTGTCCGATCAGGGTCTACACTTATAGATCCTGCCTGCCTGTTTTAATACTTAGAATATAAATGATACTCAGCCTGTGTCTGATCAGAGTCTACACTTATAGACATTGCCTGCCTGTCCAAATACTGTGAATATAAATGAAACTCCGCCGGTGTCCAATCAGGGTCTACACTTATAGATCCTGCCTGCCTGTTTGAATACTTAGAATATAAATTATACTCAGCCAGAGTCCGATCAGAATCTATGCTTATGATACCAGGCCAGTGTTCGATCAGGGTCTATGCTTATAGCACCTGCCTGCTTGTCCAAATACTTAGAATATAAATGATACTCAGCCGGTGTCTGATCAGGGTCTACGCTTATAGCCAATACCTGCCTGCCAAAATACTTAGAATATAACGGCTACACAGCCGGTGTCTGATCAGGGTCTACGCTTATAGTCCCTGCCTGCCTGTCCAAATACTTTGAATATAAATGATACTTGGCCGGTGACCGATCAGGGTCTATACTTATAGATCCTGCCTGCCTGTCCAAATACTTAAATGATTCTCAGCCGTAGTCCGATCAGGCTTATAGCCCCTGCCTGCCTGTCCGAATACTTAGAATATAAATGATACTCAACTGGTGTCCGATCAGGGTCTACACTTATAGTACCTGCCTGCCTGTCCGAATACTTAGAATATAAATGATTTTCAACCGGTGTCCGATCAGGCTTATAGCCCATGTCTGCCTGTCTGAATACTTAGAATATAAATGATACTCAAACGGTGTCAGATCAGGGTCTACGCTAATAGCCCCTGCCTGCCTGTCCAAATACTTTGAATATAAATGATACTCAGCCAGTGTCTGATCAGGGTCTATGCTAATAGCCCCTGCCTGCCTGTCCAAATACTTAGAATATAAATGATACTCAGCCTGTGTCTGATCAGAGTCTACACTTATAGCCCCTGCCTGCCTGTCCAAATACTTCAAATATAAATGATATTCGGCTGATGACCGATCAGGGTCTACACTTAGAGCCCCTGCCTGCATGTCCAAATACTGAGAATATAAATGATACTCAGCCGGTGTCCGATCAGGGTATATGGGTTAGGGTTAGGGTTAGGGGTTAGGGTTAGGGGTTAGGGGTTAGGGTTAGGGTTATTGTTAGGGTTAGGGGTTAGGGTTAGGGTTAGGGGTTAGGGTTAGGGTTATTGTTAGGGGTTAGGGTTAGGGTTAGGGTTAGGGGATTAGGGGTTAGGGTTAGGGTTAGGGTTAGGGTTAGGGTTAGGGGTTAGGGTTATTGTTAGGGTTAGGGGTTAGGGTTAGGGTTAGGGTTAGGGTTAGGGGTTAGGGTTAGGGTTAGGGTTAGGGTTAGGGAGTAAGTGATATGCCATTACTCCTACTCTTCTAACCCTAGCGGAAGTAGATTTCTATGTGATTTGGTCGAGGGTTGCCTTTTCACCGACCCTAGTGTAGGAAATTGTTACTTTTTTTAGTAACTGTTTTCGAACTTCTTTTATCAAGGGAGATAATTTAACAAGGGGAATTATACTTATTATTAGTAAATACGTATTTTTAACGTCATAGATATTATCTATTTATATCGCTGTCGGTATTTCTGACATCGCTGACAGCGCTGACAACAAGTTTGAATCACTTATATCCCTCTTACTTTCGCTCTTTTTTTAAAGGTTATATACCGTTGGAAAACAAGTTTTCTTTTGCTACGACCTATCAGATGTTTGTTGTTTTTTTTTTTTGCTATAACACTATTAGTTTACATTGCTATCATTACTACTTTAATCAAGGGAGATCACTTAACAAGGGAAATAATATTGATTCCTAGTAAATACGTATTTTCAACGTCATAGATATTATCTATTTATATCGCTGTTATATCTGATGACATCGCTGACATCGCTGACAGCAAGTCTGGTCGCGGTCTATACTGTTTGCTTATGCCTGCCTGACCATCTACTTAGAGCAAATAAGTTATATGGTTGATCAGGGTCAACACTGTCAGCTCGACATGCCTGTCCTTAGAGTATATATCATACTTAATCGACGTCTGATCAGGGTCTACATTTTGAGCTTGTGCTCGCCTGCCCAAATACTTAGAGTAAAAATCCTGTACTTAATGCAAGCAGCGTAAGTCCAGATAAGACGCCGTTTTTCCGCGGCGTCTGATTAGGACAACACAGTTAGCTTGCCAGTCCGAATACTTAGAGTATATATTGTACTTCGTCACCGTCTGATTAGTGTCTACAATGTTAGCATGCCTTCCTTCCATCTACTTAGAGCAAATAGGGTACACGGCTGGAGTCTTACCAGGGTCAACATTGTTATCTCGCAATTGCCTGTCCTCAGAGGATATATCGTACTCAGTCGACGTCTGATAAGGATCTTCACTGTTAGCCTAATCCTGTCCAAATACTTAGAGTAAACATCAAGTACTTAATGCAAAGTGTAAGTCCAGTTAAGACGTCGCTTTCTACGGCGTCTGATCAGGGTGTATACTGTTAGCTCGTGCTTGCCTGTCCAAATACTTGGAGTAAAAAATCTGTTCTTCATGCAAACAGTTAAAGTCCACATTTAACGCCGCTTTCTGTGGCCTCTGATCAGATTCTATACTATTTGAAACTACTTTAATCAAGGGAGATCACTTAGCAAGTGAAAGAATACTGATTCGTAGTAAATACGTATTTTCAACGTGACAGATATTATCTATTTATATCGCTGTCGGTATTTCTGATGACATCGCTGACATCGCTGACAGCAAGTTTGATCAGCATCTACACTGTTAGCTTATGCCTGCCTGTCCACCTACTTAGAGC
Organism: Anodontia alba; assembly: GCA_964016985.1. Taxonomy (NCBI): domain Eukaryota; kingdom Metazoa; phylum Mollusca; class Bivalvia; order Lucinida; family Lucinidae; genus Anodontia; species Anodontia alba. Next base: position 7,049 of record CAXHKG010000055.1, on the reverse strand, counting down.
AAATAAGTTACACGGTTGATCAGGGTCAACCCTGTCAGCTTGATATGCCTATCCTTAGAGTATATACAGTACTCAATTGACGTCTGATCAGGGTCTACATTGTCAGCTTGTGCTCGCCTGCCCAAATTCTTAGAGAAAAAATCCGTTACTTAATGCAAACAGCATAAGTCCAGATAAGAGGCCGTTTTATCGCGGCGTCTGTTCAGGACTACACTGTTAGCTTATGCTTGCCAGGCCGAATACTAAGAGTATATATCGTACTCCGTCACCGTCTGATCAGAGTCTACACTGTTAGCTTATGCCTTCCTTCCACCTACTTAGAACAAATAAGGTACACTGTCGGAGTTTTATCAGGGTCAACAATGATAGCTCGCAACTGCCACTCCTTAGAATATATATCGAACTCAGTCGACGTCTGATCAGGATCTTCACTGTTAGCATGTGCTTGCCTGTCCAAATACTTAGAGTAAAAGTCATGTACTTTATGCAAACAGTATAAGTCCAGTTAAGACGTCGCTTTCTGTGGCGTCTGATCAGGGTCTACATTGTTAGCTTGTGATCACCTGCCCAAATTCTTAGAGTAAAAATCCTGTACTTAATGCAAACAGCATAAGTCCAGATAAGAGGCCGTTTTATCGCGGCGTCTGTTCAGGACTACACTGTTAGCTTATGCTTGCCAGGCCGAATACTAAGAGTATATATCGTACTCCGTCACCGTCTGATCAGGGTTGACACTGTTAGCTTATGCCTTCCTTCCACCTACTTAGAACAAATAAGGTACACGGTCGGAGTTTTATCAGGGTCAACAATGATAGCTCGCAACTGCCACTCCTTAGAATATATATCGAACTCAGTCGACGTCTGATCAGGATCTTCACTGTTAGCATGTGCTTGCCTGTCCAAATACTTAGAGTAAAAATCATGTACTTTATGCAAACAGTATAAGTCCAGTTAAGACGTCGCTTTCTGTGGCGTCTGATCAGGGTCTACATTGTTAGCTTGTGATCACCTGCCCAAATTCTTAGAGTAAAAATCCTGTACTTAATGCAAACAGCATAAGTCCAGATAAGAGGCCGTTTTATCGCGGCGTCTGTTCAGGACTACACTGTTAGCTTATGCTTGCCAGGCCGAATACTAAGAGTATATATCGTACTCCGTCACCGTCTGATCAGGATCTACACTGTTAGCTAATGCCTTCCTTCCACCTATTTAGAACAAATAAGGTACACGGTCGGAGTTTTATCAGGGTCAACAATGATAGCTCGCAACTGCCACTCCTTAGAATATATATCGAACTCAGTCGACGTCTGATCAGGATCTTCACTGTTAGCATGTGCTTGCCTGTCCAAATACTTAGAGTAAAAATCATGTACTTAATGCAAACAGTATAAGTCCAGTTAAGACGTCGCTTTCTGTGGCGTCTGATCAGGGTCTATACTCTTAGCTCGTACTTGCCTGTCCAAATACTTGGAGTAAAAATCCTGTACTTAATGCAAACAGCGTAAGTCCAATAAGACGCCGTTTTTCCGCGGCGTCTGGTCAGGACTACACTGTTAGCTCGTGCTTGCCAGTCCGAATACTTAGAGTATATATCGCACTCCGTCACCGTCTGATCAGGGTCTACACTGTTAGCTTATGCACCGAACCATTCCAACTACTTAGAGCAAATAGGGTACACGGTTGGAGTCTTACCAGGATCAACACTAATAGCTCGCAACTGCCTGTTCTTAGAGGATATATCGTACTCAGTCGACGTCTGATCAGGATCACTGTTAGCATGTGCTTGCCTGTCCAGATAAGACGCTTTTTTTTCGCGGCGTCTGATTAGGACAACACAGTTAGCTCGTGCTTGCCAGTCCGAATACTTAGAGTATATATCGTGCTCCGTCACCGTCTGATCAGTGTCTACACTGTTAGCTTATGCCTTCCTTCCATCTACTTAGAGCAAATAGGGTACATGGCTGGAGTCTTACCAGGTTCAGCACTGTTAGCTCGCAACTGCCTGTCTTCAGAGGATATATCGTACTCAGTCGACGTCTGATAAGGATCTTCACTGCTAGCCTAACCCTGTCCAAATACTTAGAGTAAACATCATATACTTTATGCAAACAGTGTAAGTCCAGTTAAGACGTCGCTTTCTATGGCGTCTGATCAGGGTCTATACTGTTAGCTCGTGCTTGCCTGTCCAAATACTTGGAGTAAAAGAAATCTGTACTTCATGCAAACAGTTTAAGTCCACATCGGATGCCGCTTTCTGCGGCCTCTGATCAGGGTCTACACTATTTGTAACTACTTTAATCAAGGGAGATCACTTAGCAAGGGAAAGAATACTGATTCGTAGTAAATACGTATTTTCAACGTCACAGATATTATCTATTTATATCGCTGTCGGTATTTCTGATGACATCGCTGACATCGCTGACAGCAAGTTTGATCAGCATCTACACTGTTAGCTTATGCCTGCCTGTCCACTTACTTAGAGCAAATAAGTTACACGGTTGATCAGGGTCAACCCTGTCAGCTTGATATGCCTATCCTTAGAGTATATATAGTACTCAATTGACGTCTGATCAGGGTCTACATTGTTAGCTTGTGCTCGCCTGCCCAAATTCTTAGAGAAAAAATCCGGTACTTAATGCAAACAGCATAAGTCCAGATAAGAGGCCGTTTTATCGCGGCGTCTGTTCAGGACTACACTGTTAGCTTATGCTTGCCAGGCCGAATACTAAGAGTATATATCGTACTCCGTCACCGTCCGATCAGAGTCTACACTGTTAGCTTATGCCTTCCTTCCACCTACTTAGAACAAATAAGGTACACTGTCGGAGTTTTATCAGGGTCAACAATGATAGCTCGCAACTGCCACTCCTTAGAATATATATCGAACTCAGTCGACGTCTGATCAGGATCTTCACTGTTAGCATGTGCTTGCCTGTCCAAATACTTAGAGTGAAAATCATGTACTTTATGCAAACAGTATAAGTCCAGTTAAGACGTCGCTTTCTGTGGCGTCTGATCAGGGTCTACATTGTTAGCTTGTGATCACCTGCCCAAATTCTTAGAGTAAGAATCCTGTACTTAATGCAAACAGCATAAGTCCAGATAAGAGGCCGTTTTATCGCGGCGTCTGTTCAGGACTACACTGTTAGCTTATGCTTGCCAGGCCGAATACTAAGAGTATATATCGTACTCCGTCACCGTCTGATCAGGGTTGACACTGTTAGCTTATGCCTTCCTTCCACCTACTTAGAACAAATAAGGTACACGGTCGGAGTTTTATCAGGGTCAACAATGATAGCTCGCAACTGCCACTCCTTAGAATATATATCGAATTCAGTCGACGTCTGATAAGGATCTTCACTGTTAGCATGTGCTTGCCTGTCCAAATACTTAGAGTAAAAATCATGTACTTTATGCAAACAGTATAAGTCCAGTTAAGACGTCGCTTTCTGTGGCGTCTGATCAGGGTCTATACTCTTAGCTCGTACTTGCCTGCCCAAATTCTTAGAGTAAAAATCCTGTACTTAATGCAAACAGCATGTCCAGATAAGAGGCCGTTTTATCGCGGCGTCTGTTCAGGACTACACTGTTAGCTTATGCTTGCCAGGCCGAATACTAAGAGTATATATCGTACTCCGTCACCGTCTGATCAGGATCTACACTGTTAGCTTATGCCTTCCTTCCACCGACTTAGAACAAATAAGGTACACGGTCGGAGTTTTATCAGGGTCAACAATGATAGTTCGCAACTGCCACTCCTTAGAATATATATCGAACTCAGTCGACGTCTGATCAGGAGCTTCACTGTTAGCATGTGCTTGCCTGTCCAAATACTTAGAGTAAAAATCATGTACTTAATGCAAACAGTATAAGTCCAGTTAAGACGTCGCTTTCTGTGGCGTCTGATCAGGGTCTATACTCTTAGCTCGTACTTGCCTGTCCAAATACTTGGAGTAAAAATCCTGTACTTAATGCAAACAGCGTAAGTCCAATAAGACGCCGTTTTTCCGCGGCGTCTGGTCAGGACTACACTGTTAGCTCGTGCTTGCCAGTCCGAATACTTAGAGTATATATCACACTCCGTCACCGTCTGATCAGGGTCTACACTGTTAGCTTATGCACCGAACCATTCCAACTACTTAGAGCAAATAGGGTACACGGTTGGAGTCTTACCAGGATCAACACTAATAGCTCGCAACTGCCTGTTCTTAGAGGATATATCGTACTCAGTCGACGTCTGATCAGGATCACTGTTAGCATGTGCTTGCCTGTCCAGATAAGACGCTTTTTTTTCGCGGCGTCTGATTAGGACAACACAGTTAGCTCGTGCTTGCCAGTCCGAATACTTAGAGTATATATCGTGCTCCGTCACCGTCTGATCAGTGTCTACACTGTTAGCTTATGCCTTCCTTCCATCTACTTAGAGAAAATAGGGTACATGGCTGGAGTCTTACCAGGTTCAGCACTGTTAGCTCGCAACTGCCTGTCTTCAGAGGATATATCGTACTCAGTCGACGTCTGATAAGGATCTTCACTGCTAGCCTAACCCTGTCCAAATACTTAGAGTAAACATCATATACTTTATGCAAACAGTGTAAGTCCAGTTAAGACGTCGCTTTCTATGGCGTCTGATCAGGGTCTATACTGTTAGCTCGTGCTTGCCTGTCCAAATACTTGGAGTAAAAGAAATCTGTACTTCATGCAAACATCACTTAGCAAGGGAAAGAATACTGATTCGTAGTAAATACATATTTTCAACGTCAGAGATATTATCCATTTATATCGCTGTCGGTATTTCTGATGACATCGCTGACAGCAAGTCTGATCAGGGTCTACACTGTTAGCTTATGCATGCCTGTCCACCTACTTAAGGCAAATAAATTACACAGTTGATCAGGATCAACACAGTCAACTTGATATGCCTATCCTTAGAGTATATATCGTACTCAATTGATGTCCGATCAGGGTCTGCATTGTTAGCTTCTGCTCGCCTACCCAAATTCTTAGAGTAAAAATCCTGTACTTAATGCAAACAGCGTCAGTCGAATAAGACGCCGTTTTTCCGCGACGTCTATTCAGAACTACACTGTTAGGTCGTGCTTGCCAGTCCGAATACTTAGAGCATATATTGTACTCCGTCACCGTCTGATCAGGGTCTACACTGTTAGCTTATGCCTTCCTTCCACCTACTTAGAGCAAATAAGGTACACGGTTGGAGTCTTATCAGATTCAACACTGATAGCTCGCAACTGCCTGTCCTTAGAGGATATATCGTACTCAGTCGACGTCTGATCATGGTCTTCACTGTTAGCATGTGCTTGTCTGTCCAAATACTTAGAGTAAAACTCATGTACTTTATGCAAACAGTTAAGACGTCACTTCCTGTGGCGTCTGATCGGGGTCTATACTGTTACGTCGTGCTTGCCTGTCCAAATACTTAGAGCAAATAAATCTGTTCTTCATGCAAACAGTTTAAATCCACATCGGACGCCGCTTTTTACGGCGTCTGATCAAGGTCTACACTGTTCGGGTTAGGGTTAGGGTTAGGGTTAGGGTTAGGGTTAGGGGTTAGGGTTAGGGTTAGGGTTAGGGTTAGGGTTAGGGGTTAGGGTTAGGGTTAGGGTTAGGGGTTAGGGTTAGGGTTAGGGTTAGGGTTAGGGTTAGGGTTAGGGGTTAGGGTTAGGGTTAGGGTTAGGGTTAGGGTTAGGGTTAGGGGTGAGGGGTTAGGGTTAGGGTTAGGGTTAGGGGTTAGGGTTAGGGGTTAGGGTTAGGGTTAGGGTTAGGGTTAGGGTTAGGGTTAGGGGTTAGGGTTAGGGTTAGGGGTTAGGGTTAGGGTTAGGGTTAGGGTTAGGGTTAGGGGTTAGGGTTAGGGTTAGGGGTTAGGGTTAGGGTTAGGGTTAGGGTTAGGGGTTAGGGTTAGGGTTAGGGTTAGGGTTAGGGGTTAGGGGTTAGGGTTAGGGTTAAGGGTTAGGGTTAGGGTTAGGGTTAGGGTTAGGGTTAGGGTTAGGGTATAGGCAGTTTGGCGAGATGAGCCCTGTCTGATGAGCCCTTGATGAGCCTTTGTGATCTGATTGGCTACATATATCATGTGACTGTTTGACGTATTGTCACGTGTTTTTTCGAATTCGGATGGATCATAATTTCTGAAGCTATTGATATGTGGAGACGTGTTTGTTAATATTTTCATTCAGACTTTGAACTTCAAAATGTGCTGATGTTGATTTAGGAATTCAGAATTGGACGTTTTGAGTGATTTATAGGATTTTTATTATTATTGTGAAAAAGGAAAATTCTTAGAAGGTAGGACGTTTAAAATTAATTCCACATTGTTAGTTCAAGGAAATTTATGGCCGATGATGGTATAATCTAAAATCATGATAATAATGTCGTTGTTGTTGTTGTTGTTGATGATGATGATGATGATGATGATGATGATGATAACCAACGAAATTGTTTCCACATATATTCTTGATCAAATGAAGGCAATCTAAATAGATTAAAAGTGATGTCCCGTGCTGCTGCTGCTGCTGATGTTGTTGTTGTTGATGATGATGATAATCATCATCATCTATTGCCAAATAGTATCTGATAAAGAAAATATAAATTATTCCAAAGAAAGCTTGGGAAATTGGCGTTAAAAACTTGTATAATTATGCATATTTATATATTATTGTATATTGCATCAGGCTGGGTTACCCTGAGTTAAGGTTGTTACTAAAAATAGATTCCTTTGTTTAAAATTGGCGACAGAATTTTGATAACTCACTTGGAATTGAAACAATATGTAGTAAACCCGGTTCGGTAAGCCTGAACCCTTAACCCACCATAACCCATTTTGGTAACTCTGAATCCTTAACCTACCAAAACCCTTTTCGGTAACCCACTTCGTTAACCCAGATTGGTAACTCTGAATCCTTAACCCACCATTACCTAGTTCAATAACCCACTTCGATAGCTCTGAATCCTTAACCCACCATAACCCACTTCGGTAATCCTCTTCGGTAACGCACTTCGGTAACTTTGAATCCTTAACCCACCATAACCAACTG
>CAXHKG010000054.1:0-32888 GCA_964016985.1 Anodontia alba | reverse complement strand
AAACTTGTAAAGGTTAAACATAGTAAATTTAAATATTTGTAGTCAGCATTTTCGTTATGTATTTTCTTTATAATTTTCTTTTCATTCTTTTTGTTTATCAAAGGGTAATGTTCGTAAACTTAAATGAAAATGTTAAATTCTGTTTGTGAGGAAAACATTTTTTTTTTCGTATGGTAATCTCGGGGGGAGGGGGGGGGGTGGGGGGGGGGCGGGGTAACTTAGGGGTAATTTTGGTACGGGTGTGCGAGACAGTATTTCAGAACCTAACCCATTCATATACCCGGCCTTTGAAAAAACGGACCCATTCATATACTTGATCATCCAAAATGTTGACCTATTCATATACTTCCCTTTGATTTTTGCACCCATTTTTTGCTGGTTGTTACACAAATATCACAATCAATTCATGTAATACCAAGAGGATAAGCAACCTCGAAAAATCTCTGAGCGAAAAATATGTGCATATACCAGGATGTCAGAAAAATGGGGCCTTTCACATAGGAATCCAGAAAAATTGGGCCATTCATATACTTTTTGTTGAAAAAAGGGGGCCAATCATATACCAGGCAGTGCTCAAAAAAAGGGGGCTATTCGGCCGGCACATCCGTACTATGCCATATATAGGAAGTTACCCCTCCCCCCGAGATGGTAATATTTCAAGAACACGCTAAAGGTCATACATAATACTCATATTTAATCCAAAGACATTTTGGAATAATTCTCATATTTCCCAGAAAATAGGGTTTGATATTTCATGCAAGAGACAGTGTGTTTGACATCTCCTCAGGAGACAGTTGGCTTGAAATGGCATGCCCTGTTTTCTGGAATACAATTCCATGAAGTTAAGAAGTCTGCAAACTATATACTCCCTTTCCTCTTGTAATATTTATTATTGCATAAAAATCAGTGTCGCACGTTATTAACAGTCGTGCAATAACCGGCGAAAAGCCGTGTATAAACAAGGCAATTCACGCACTGTTAATTCACAGCTACGCAACTTTCAATATGATCGTACCGGGGCCACAGATTTGCTGCCGTTACGAGACGTGTACTGCCCGGTCCTAGAACGAGCATAGTTCGTGGAAATTTCGTTCGCGAGACATCGGTGGAAAGGCGAAACAAAATAGTACAAGAAATAACGCGAAATGTAGCAAATGTTTCCGTTTTATGCAATAAAAGCGATCGAACATGGTTTTTCAATGCATAAACATTCGCCAGGTCCCTAGGGAGGTGTTGAAAACCGCGGCCTCCGGCCTCGGTTTTCAACACCTCCCTCGGGACCTGGAGAATGTTAATGCACGAAAAACCATGTTTGATCCCTATAGTGAAAAGTGGGTATGCAGGGGTAGACATTATCTCCTAAATAGCATAACATGACACAGATTTATTCAGTATTTAACATCACAATAATGGTCTTAGCTTACAAATCCACAGTGTGTAGTCAAATATATACATATAAGTGTAAAACAACATACAGAGAGTTGCAGAGGAGCCTTTATGATAAATATAGATATCTTAAAGGTGCTTGTTAATTTCTAAGGGTTTGTATCTCTTGTTTGTGCTGTGACACGTAGTATATACATTTTGCTAACTTTGCAGTAGTTTGTTTAGAAGTCATCAACAATTTTTAAAATTCACTAATATTTGGCCAGTGACAATAATATGGCTTCAAATACTTTTGCCTTAACCCTTAAATCGCCAATCACAACTGCAGCAGACGACTTTTTTTTATTTATTTATTTTTTCAGAGAAAACAAAAAAAAAATGACATTTCATGTGAATCGTCTGCTTGGCGGATGATTCACATATACATATATGATGCAAGGCTGTTTCACTCAGGTGAGCAAGTCATGACCCATGGGCTCTTGTTCTTATTTTAAAGCTTAACCCATTGTAGTCTGGAGACCCGTAAAAGGGTAATTGGCAAAAAGTGCAGACCCAGATCAGACGCCACAGAACGCGGCGTCTGAATAGAGTCTCCACAGTTTGCAAATAGTTTAGCCATTTTTCTCTAGGAATATGTAAATCTCATAGCCGGACGTACCTAAAATTGAAATTGGATTCTTCCAATACATAGTGTGGGAAAGTCTATTCAGTTTAAAATGGGTTAAATACGAGTATTATACTAACATTTATACAAATCAATTTTACTCCCTGCAGATGTTCCTTAACTCTTGTCATGCTGAATAAATTAAGATGCCTCACCGACTTCTAATTGTTAGCTAATCAGATTATCTAATCCCGGTTGTTGATATAAATTCACATACTGAATGACAAACAGTGCAGATTCAGATCAGTTGGCTTCTTCAGAAGCCAACTGATCTGGATCTACACTGTTTGCAAAGGCAGGGTATATCCGGGTTCAGCAGGACAAGGGTTAAAACTGTTAGATAAGTGGCAAACTGTATAGATCCTGATCTGATGCTACACACTGAGGATTCTGATCTGCGTCTACACTGTTTGCTCAGAGCTGTATGTCCCAATAAATAGCACTATTACAGTAATTCAGTTTGTTTGTTATTTCTGTCAGCCTTTTGTACTGTAATAATGTATCTTAACTGGCATAATCAAATTTTCCGTTTTGTCTGGTTTTCAAAAGTGATTATTCCATATGACAGAACACACTTCACACCTCTTAGGCATATAAACATAACAACCAACTTGTTGTCTGCCAAGAGGGTAGGGTAGTGCTATAAGTTAAGCCTTAAATCACCGCTGCAGCAGACAACATTTTTTTATTTATTTATTTCTATTCTATTTTTCATAGAAAAAGTCATTCCATGTGAATCAAAAAAAAAAAAAAAAAAAAAAAAAAAAAATGAAATGTTGTCTGCTGCAAATTTTTGCTGAAGCTTTATTTCATTTTTCATAGAAAAGTTATGCCATTTCAAGTGAATCATCTATGTAAAAGAAAACAAAAACATAAAAAACTAAAATATCGTCAGCCGCTAACTTTGCTTGAAGCTTTATGAGTTAATATGACATGTACTTTCAGGACCAGACCAACACTTTTGCACCATATTAGTATTTAATCTTTACCACTCTCTGGGCTAATTCAGCAAACAACAAATTGATGATATTTTTCTCAGACAACTGGATTTGACATGTCATGCAAATTGTCTCCATAGAAAACAGGATACATTTCATGCAAAGTTCCATAGGAGACAATTTGTATAAAATGTCAAAACCTATTTTCTGGGGAAAATAATATTTTTATTTCAAGATTCTTAGCAGATGCTTAGCAGATGATTCACATAAAATGTCAATTTCATTTTCTCTGAAAATTCAACAAGCCTTATTTTATCATTAAATAAACAAAATGTCATCTGCTGCACCTGTGATGGTTAACAGTTAAGGTTAGACAGATATTGCACAAGCATCATCCAATATAGGTATAAATACAACATTGGCAGGCAACCTGTGTGTCCCCTGGTTTCGACTTTATTTCTGATGCAATACAGCCTGGAAACAGAAACCTCAGGTCGCTGGACAAGGTTACATTTCGGCCTATACTGATTTTTACTGATTCTACAGTCAGACATACAAAATCGGAATAGAGACTTGAAATAGAATTTTGATCTATTAATAGTTTTTTGTTACTGTTTTTCCAAGAGCCCATGCCTAAAATACAGATGACTAGTAATTGAGTGAAACTGAACAAAGAACCATATTTACTTTAAGTATTCGGACACCTCAACTCCTTACCACACTTGTTCTTAAATTTGAACAAGTACAATTTACTACCCAATGGTGTGTCTAAAAAATGCTGGATGTGTGACACACAGTATAGACCCTGATGAGATGCCTGATGAGTTTGCTCAGGCCTGTCTGTACAAAAACATACATAAACTAGACCATGAAGTGAGCATATGCTCACTAATACCCCCGGCCATGGCCATCAGTATAACTAGAACAACAAAGGAAAATAACTCTAGGGGACCTGGCCCCATGGCCCTTATTTTCTTTCCCACAATACAACTAGTCATACTTGTCATGTGTACAAAATTTCAAGTTTCTAGGTAAAGTAGTTCCTGAGATATCTTTGACACAAAATAAATGTTAACAGACTGACAGACTGACAGACACACACAGAGAAAAGAACAAAAACTATATATACCCCCATTGCATACTTCGTATGCCGTGGGTATAGTTAAGATAAAAGCTATGAGAAGAACTACTAGCATATAAGGTAAAAACATAGTAGATAATATTTTGAAATATATTTCTTTTTTTTTCCAGAAAATAGGATTTGACATTTCATGCAGATTGTCTCCTAAGGAGACATTTTACATGAAATGTTCTGTTTTCTAGGAAAAATAAGACAAATATAATACATTTTAGGTCTGCTGAATTTGCCCATAGCATGACAAGTATTGATTCGTTGTAAAAGAACTTTAAACCTTTAAATGCCAATCACATCAGCGTTCATTTTAGCTCACCTGTCCCAAAGCTCAGGATGAGCTATTTTGATCACTCTCCGTCCGTCGTCCGTCTGTCCGTCCGTTCACACCTTTGACGACTTCTCTTATGAAACCCCTGGGACAAATTTCTTCAAACTTTATGTGGAGACATGAGGCCCACGGCTTATGTATTTTGTATGTAGCAATGTTTAGTGGTCCCCTACATAAATCCTGCAAATCAAGCCCCTGGGCACCAAACTGGCCACGCCCCAGGGGGTCATGAACGCCCATAGACTTATAATGGGAAAAACCTAAACAAAATCTTCTTCTCTGAAATCATGAGGTCGAGAGCTTAGATATTTAGTATGTAGCAATGTTTAGTGGTCCTCTCCTCTGGAACCATGAGGTCCAGAGCTGACATATTTAGTATGTAGCATTGTTTATTGGTCCCCTACATAAATCCTGCCTATCAAGCCCCTGGGTCCAAACTGGCTACGCCCCAGGGGGTAATGAACTCCCATAGACTTATAATGGGAAAAACCTAAAAAACATTTTTTTTTCTCTGAAACATGAGCTTCAGAGCTTACATATTTAGTATGTAGCAATGTTTAGTTGTTCCCTACATAAATCCTGCCAATCAAGCCCCTGGGGTCCAAAAACTGGTCACATCCCGGGGGTCATTAGCTCCCACAGACTTATAATGGAAAAACATTGATAAAATCTTCTTCTCTGAAACCATGAGGCCAACAGCTTACATATTTAGTATGTAAAAATGTTAGGTATCCCCTATATAAATCCTGCCAATCAAGCCCCTGTCGCCCAAACTGGCTACGCCCCGGGAGCATAAGGGGAAAAAACTTTAAATAAATCTTCTTCTCTGATAACATGAGGCCCACAGCTTATATATTTAGTATGTAGCATTGTTTAGTGGTCCCCTACATAAATCCAGCCAATCAAGCCCCTGAGGTGTAAACTGGCCACACCCCGGGGTTCATTAGCTCCCTTAGTCTTCTAATGGGAAAAAACTTAAAAAATCTTCTTCTCTTAGTATGAAGCAACGTTTAAAGGTCCCCTACAAAAATATTGCCAATCAAGCCCCTAGGGCCCAAACTAGACACGCCCCGGGGGTCATTAGCTCCCATAATCTTATAATGGGAAAAACTTAAAAAATTCTTCTTCTCTGAAACCATGAGGCCCACAGCTTATATATATAAAGTATGTAGCAAAGTATGGTGGTCCACTACATAAATCCTGTCAATCAAGCCCCTGAGGTTCAACTGGCCACCTCCCCGGCTGTCATTAGCCCCCATAGTCTTATAATGGGAAAAGCTTTAAAACATCTACTTCGCTGAAACCATGAGGTCCACAGCTTACATATTTAGTATGTAGCAATGTTTAGTGGTCCCTACATAAATCCTGCCAATCAAGACCCTGAGGCTCAAACTGGCCATCCCCCGGGGGTCATTTGCTCCAATAGACTTATAATGGGAAAAAAAATAAAAAATCTTCTTCTCTGAAACTATGAGGCCCACAGTTTACATATTTAGTATGTAGCAATGTTAAGTGGTCCCCTACATAAATCCTGCCAATGAAGCCCCTGGAGCCCAAAATGGCCACGCCACGGGGTCATTAGCACCCATAGACTTTTAAAAAATCTCCTTCTCAGAAACCTTAAGGCCCAGAGCTTATATATTTAGTATATGTTTAGTGGTCCCCTACATAAATCCTGCCAATCAAGCCCCTGGGGTCCAAACTGGCCACACCTCAGGGGATCATATGTATATATAGAGCTATATGGGTAATAACCTTCATAGCTTCTCTGCTAACAGATTAAGTATGTAGCTGTGTTTAGTGGTCTCTTACATAAATCCTGCCAATCAAGCCCCTTGGGTCCAAACCGGCCACGCCCCGAATGTCATTAGCTCCCATAGACTTATAATGGGAAAAACTTAAAAAATCTTCTTTTCAGAACCATGAGCCCCAGAGCTTATATAATTAGTATGTAGCAATGTGTAGTGTTCCCTTACATAAATCCTGCCAATCAAGCCCCAGGGGTCATATGCTAATATAGAGCTATATAGCTAAAGAACATTAAACAATCTTCTACTCTGAAACCATGAGGCCCAGAGCTAATAGATTTAGTATGAAGCGATGTTAAGTGGTCTCCTACATAAATCCTGCCAACCATGCCCCTAGGGTCCTAATTGGAAAAACTTAAGAAACTCTTCTTCTCTGAAACCATGAGGCCCACGGCTTACATATTTAGTATATAGCAATATTTAGTGGTCCCCTAAATAAATCCTGCCAATCAAGTCCCTGGGGCTCAAACTGGCCGCACCCCGAGGGTCATTATCTCCTATAGACTTATAATGGGAAAAATTAAAACAATCTTCTTCTCTGAAACCATGAGGCCCAAAACTTACATATTCAGTATGTAGCAATGTCTAGTGGTCCCCTACAAAAATCCTGCCAGTCAAGCCCCTGGGGCCTAAACTGGCCACGTCCTGGGGGTGATTAGCTCCCAACAGATTTATATTGGGAAAAACAAAAAAAAAATTCTTCTTCTCTGAAACCATGAGCCCACAGCTAATATATTGAGTATGTAGCAATGTGTAGTTGTCCCCTAAATAAATCCTGCCAATCAAGCCCCTTGGTTCCAAACTGACCACACCCCAGGTGGTCATATATATATAGAGAGAGCTATATAGCTAATAACCTTCAGAAATCTTCTCTGAAATCATGAGACAGAGAGCTTACAGATTAAGTATGTAGCTGTATTTAGTGGTCTTCTACATAAATCATGCCAGTCTGAAACCATGAGACCCACAGCTTATATAATTAGTGTGTAGCAATGTTTAGTGGTCCCCTAAATAAATCCTGCCAATCATGCCCCTGGGACTCAAACTGGCGACGCCCTGGGTGTCATTAGCTCCCATAAACTTATAATGGAAAAAAAATTAAAAAAAAATCTTCTTTTCTGAAACCGTGAGGCCCAAAGCTTAGATATTTAGTATGTAGCATCGTTAAGTGGTCACCTACATAAATCCTGCCAATCATGCCCCTGGGATCCAAATTGGGTATGTTTTGAGGCTCATTAGCTCTCATAGACATTATGGAAAAAATTTTAAAAATCTTCTTCTCTGAAAACAGGAGGCCCAGAGCTTAGACAGTATTTAGCAACATTAAGTGATCACCTTCATAAATCCTGCCAACCATGCCCCTAGCTTCCAAATTGGCCACGTCCCGGGGTTCACTAGCTCTCATAGACATAATAAAAACTTCAATAATCTTCATTGAAACTATAAGGCCCAGAGCTTTGATATTTAGTATGAAGCAATGATAAGTGGTCACCTACATAAATCCTGCCAACCATGCCCCAGGGTCCAAATTGGCCACACCCGCGGCTCATTAGCTCCCATATAATGGGTAATCCTTAAAAAATCTTCTTCCCTAAAACCATAAGGCCCAGAGCCTAGATATTGAGTATGCAGCAACGTTAAGTGGTCTCCTACATAAATCCTCCCAACCATGCCCCTAGGGTCCTAATTGGCCACGCCTTAGGGCACATTAGCTCCCATAGACTTTTACAGGAAAAAAACTTATACATTCAATATTAAGACCAGCCCTCTATTTGGACTACTTTTAGGCAGTAAGAAAGGTGCTATTGATAGTGGAAATTTGCTGTTATTTGCAGGGCTGCATAATGCCAACCCCGATAGCACAGGCTTAAGGGGAAGTGATACGCTTTCAAGGGGAGGCAACTCTATCAAAATGGATTTTGGGTCCCTTCTGAAAAAGGGGTCTACACTGTTAACAACTCCCGTAGGTTTTAAGGTAAAGTCTCTGACAACTTGCTGCTAATAATTAATCATTACTTTCACGGGCACCTGTAGAACTTTTACACTGTGCTCTTGAAAATAATAATTTGCTCCCTATCCAAAAGGGGCTTGTTGTACGAGAAAGCATGTAGAGAGACAAAAAAACTTGTTTCCCTTGTAACAGTTTCAGAAAAATCTACCAAGTATATAAAGTCCCCTTAAGCTTGCGACGTCAGGGCTGTAAAGAAATCATGCCCGACCTATCCAACTTGTTCAATTTCCCAAAGGACAAGTAAGAAATTTCAATTTACCTTTCCTTGAACAAGAACTCCATAGCTGTAGCTAAGATGTGTATTTAGATTATGAGTAATATGTTTTGTTATTTTTCGAAGAAACCAAAAATATGATGTGTATACTCACTAAATGCACCTCACCGAGGCGTTTCTAATGAGTACCCCCAAAATGTGTATTTCTGTAAGAAATAAGAAAAATGTCAGTTTTCGGGTAAGTAAATATCGGTTAGACAAGTAGATTTTGATCATTTGCTTGTCATTATCCCACAACATATGTATTCAAGAAATAAAAGATCAATTTTCGGGCAAGTAAATTTCGGTTTGACGTGTATTTTGACCATTAATTGCTTGTCCATGGACAAGTGCAATAAAAAGCTTATTCCACAACCCTGCATGGCGTTGTTTTTCGTTTTACGATTAGCAGTCTTGGTACTTATCGTCCTTTGATCGGAAGCTTAGTTTTGTACAAGATTGTATTTCCCAGTCGCAGTTCTTCGTAAGAGTATCCATTGCTTTGGCTTCGGTATACACGAGGGTATACATGAAACAGTAAAAAAGATGATATTGTTATAGGCGGCTTTCTGTTCCTCTCTTTCTTGTGGTCAAATTGGTTACATTGACTGGATTCAGATACGTCGAAACCAAATTTTCTTTTCAAGTAAGCCGTCATATTGTTCGGAACAGGAACGAACATATTTTCGAATAAGCCAACCTGAAGGGGGAAGATGTCGCCTTTCGGGTAAAGCCGTTTCGGAGCTCCATACGTATAGTCATATATTTGTGTATCATTCTCTTTGAAGAAGAAAATGTCAATATATGGCCAATTCCATCCTTTTCGAGTCTTTATTGATTCATTTTTGTTCCAAGCCTTCCACTGGAAATTTTTATATTGTCCTAGAATATGCGTATGACTGGACTTAAATGCAGATTTTAGACGTTGTTGGTGTGAGTGAAGTACGTGCACGTCGACATCATCATCCCACGGAACGAACCCATGGTACATGTAAGCACCGAGAACGGTTGCGCCTTTCAACATAAACGTTATGTTGAAGTCCTCACATCTTTGCACAAACTCCCGTACTAGTCGCGTGTACCACCTGTATTCCGTAGACTTTAAGGCTGGTGCAAATCTGCTGTAGTTTTGGTGGAACTGTCCTGTATAATTCCAGTTGTACTTGTTTTTTATTGCTAAATCCGGAGGAAATTCATACAGCACATCATGCAAAGCTGGTATTGATATCTGGTAATAGTTTAATTCAAATATGTATGGAAACTTGCAAAAATATAAAACTACATAAACGCATATGTTCACAAACAAAAAACACATCATATGTTTAAAAGTCACGACTACCATTTTCAGTTTGATAGTTTTCACATGATTGTGTATAATATAATAGTTCTATAGATTTTAACAAACAACAGATGTTCATGTAAGTCTTGGGACTTTGGCTGACAGCAGAGTGTAATGCGACTGACAACGAAGGCCTTATATCCAGTGGGTACACAACGTTGATACAACATTGTTTCAACGTTGTGTGCCTGCTGGGATATGTTACACATGCAAAAAATAAAAGAGAATAAAATGGTTTGTTGTTATTATTAAAAGATAACACTTCTCATGCTTTAGTAGAATACCTTAATCTGCTGCATGACCTGAACAAGTGGTCAAATACTCTGGATAATAAGATAGGAATGTTGTTCAAAATACGCTTGTTATGATCCCACAAGTTGAAGTAATGGGAACAAAGCGTAAGTAAGGGTAGAGAGATTAGTACAGACCGACATCGGTGTAGAGGGGAAATATTATTCGCTGACGACAGAGACCAGACACGACTGGCAGTAAAAAGTAAATATATAGTCTTATGCCCCACAACAAAGATATCTGATGGGATTCAGTTACTGCTTACCACGTGTGTCAAGCGACTAACTTGGAAATACGCTGAAATAGGAAAAAGTGTCGACTGTGTACTACACAAAACAGCGCTTATCTAGGAAAACTGATTTTTGCGCTTATATTGGAAAAGAGCTATCTACAATCAGCCTCGCTTTTTATAAACATTTTTTTTGTCAAAATGCGCGTATACACACGTTATATGCAGGCCTGTTCGTTCTTCTGTCGGAACATGAAAGCCTAAGACTTTTTTCTTTTTTCCTACCTTTCTTTCTTTCTTTCTTTCTTTCTTTTAGAATAATAATTCGACACGCTAATAATGTTCAATATTATCAGCATATACAGTGGCACCTGTACTAAAGGTCACCTCTCAACAACAGCCACTTCCTAAATGACCACTTTTCTGAAAGTAAAAAATAACATTTTTTCTGTATATTAAGCCTTTCTACAATAGCTACCTCCCTACAACAGCTACTTTTCCAAAGGCTATTTTGCTAAAGCATAAGAATCTGCCTTTCAAATCGTATATCTACATTAAGAGGAACTTACTAAGTAAAGTATTTACCCTAAATATTTAGACGCCCTCACTTTTTACCGTGCTTATCCTAAAATGTTAAGTTGCACATTTGACTAACTAGTATAGTATCTAAAAAGTTTCCAGTCAGATCAAACTGATCTGACTTTGATCTGGATCTACACTTTTTGCTCAGGTTGTATTATGTATCGGAATATTTAGGATAAATATGGTAGTCTGCGATCAAACGGAGCTTGATATGGTGAAGGCATCTGACCTAGTTCATCTATGCAATAAACAGTCGCCTTTGCTCATTTAAAATGATCTCTAAATGGGGATCTCGATTGCCGTCAGACGAGCCCGGGCCGGCGAGGGTGGTGGACCGTCCCCTGGGCTCCTTGCGTGGGAGCTGTGTGTGGGCAACCAGATTTCGGTCGGTCTGTTCGCCCTCCAGGCACGTGGGGCACGAATAAGGACCGGCTGGGGGGGGCTCGAATCGGGGGGGGGGGGGGGGGCGAATAGAGACCAAAATCGGGCGGGGGAGGGGGTGTGGGTAAGAATCCGGGAAAAACACGAATAGGGAATGTGGTATGCTCACATCCCCTGCTGCTGCTTTCTCTCCAGCCGAGAAAATAGTTCCGAAGAAATTATTTTGCAAGCGTTTGAATGACACTGATCAACAAAAAATAGTACAGCGGTGGTTCTATATGACATTAAATTGAAACCTTCCCTAATGGGAAAGAAAAATAGTTATTGCTGGAAGGATGAAGCTAGGATATAGAATAATTGAAGCGGGAAATAATCCAAAGAAAACAAATTACTATCGAAAATAAGAGACTCGACGTAGGCTGGCCACAAACGCTACAATATTTACTTTTGACTATAAGTTAAGGAAAAAAACAAAACAGTTTTGAGCAAATGGAAGGACAACTATCATCATGGGAGGTAAGCGTGAAGGAGTGAATAAAATGACTACTACCACGCTGCGTTGTACAAAATTTCGCCAAAGCCTGCGTTTTTTTTTTTTTTTTTTTTTTTTTTTTTTTCTGAAACACAATGGACTGCCTAACAATTATCCTCATCTGTATTTTGGAATCCAGCTGCAGTGGCGTGCATGCGCTATAATTTCAATTTGCAAAGTGATTAGTTAGAAGATAACACGTTATAGAAACTGATAGTCAGCACAAAATTCACGAAATACTAAGAGACATCAACAAATTATTTTAGTTGGAACCTCCCCTACCCCCAGCCCCCCACCCCCGCCACACAAACACACACACACACACACACACACACACACACACAAAATGGTAATTGGCAAGCGGTGCAGACCAAGATCAAACGCCGCAGAACGCGGCGTCTGATCGGGGTCTACACTGTTTGCACTACACATAGAATTCTATAAAAGATAGTAATAGTAAAAACTTACCAGACACCCTGCTGTTGAAAATTAGACCGGTCTAATGAGTTGAAGTACATGAGTCCATTGGACGTAAATGGATAAGACTGTGTCGTTTATATATTATGCTCCAAGCGATAGATGGCATAATTCTGTGTTCAGTATATGCAATAGAATAATGAAAGTATAGTCCTCTGAGGGTAATTTGACAGTGGCACCTATTACATGGGTAAAGCCGGTTAAGCATGAATAATTGCGGAAACGTTACTAGTAATTTTATGAAATATAAAATCTAGAGGTACGATTAGAGGATTTTCATTACACGAGGTCCTAGCAGCAGCTCAGATCTTTTTAATCACTTTTACTTTGCATATGGTCCTTGTTACATAGTATATTATTTTAAATATATATCACTAGACATCGATGTTGACGTCTTTATACAAATGACATGCTTCTAGCGTCTTTGTCCCCTAATGTAGATTCATGGATTGTCAGCACATGGTAATCATTCAAAGTAAAAGTTAGGCGGCGGTAGAACATCTCCCCATACATCACTATAGTGCAGGTTATATTTCATAAGTAGACTTCCCAAATCCCGGACATACGCTTCTACCGATATTTCCTTCGTTCAGGCCTATGGCCATGGTGGGCGAAGCTTGCTTACCAAGTAGTGCTTACTATCCGCGGACGCCTGATTACACCCTTTATTCTGGGGTCCATGTCTGTTGGTCTGAACATTCTGGTTCGTCATTCGTTTATGGATTTATGAGTTTGGATTACGGCTTAGGTGCCATAATCGCAACTTCCTTTAGGATCATTGGGCTTACTGTGGTATATTTGAAAATAGAGTTCTGGTCATGTATACGATAGAGGGCGTAAGCAGTGTTGTAAACTTCATTACTGCTTACGAAGAGTCTCAATAAAACCGAGACTCCAATTTTCTAATCCGTAGTGTGTATTTTGTTTCCAAAGGCAATCTTTTTGACATTTATTAAACTGGACTTACCGGTTTTCTTATTGTTGTTTTAACTTGAAAAGATATGCAAAGTGAAAATGTTGCTCATTAAAAATTTGTTTCACAGTCGATAATTGCAAAATACATTTCCTTTCCTTTAATTTCTTTTTTGGGGCATTTTTTTTTCTTTTATATTTAAAGCGAAAGGAAGGCAATGATCAGGAATCGATACAATTACCTAACACCTTCCGTTCCAAGACACCAAAGGAAAAGAAGGACGCACTTAATCGAAACACTACAAGCAGAAAGCCAAAAAAGACAGTTTCGTCCCAAAACATGGCCAAACGGCTATCCAAAATAAAAAATTCACCAAGACATACTCTCGCCTTAGTTGTGCCGTGGTATACACAAGACATTTGTTCAGTCCGCGTGAAGGTTTCCTAACTCATAAGTGCAACATCTCCGAGAACATACAAAATCAAATACAGAGATGAAACAACGATGAGAACTTGACAGCAAGAAATAACTGAAATGCTGAAGCAAAAGAAAACCAACACTAGGACTCCGGTGGGACCGACCAGAGACAGCGCATCAGGCACCAACCGGTTTACTTAAAAGCCTTTAAGCCGGAGCTGACACACAGGCTGAGGCCCGACCTGCCGACGTGCAACCAAAGTGGGAAGGAAAGTTATTAACCGTGATTGGGTGAACTACCATGCATGCAGTCTGTCGTATTACATTTATGTTGTACCCTATCTTTATATATCGAAAAATGATTTTACGAAATTGAGTGCTAAAATCATTGCAAGCATATAGTTTTTGAACTTATATACTAAGTCACCATAAAATGTAGGTGCCGATAGGCCTTGTTGCAGAAGCGATTTAAGTTCAACATTAAATTTTGAAACTAGATCGAAATGACGTCTATAAAATTTAGAAAAAAAAGGCTTTGCGGAGTTTATGGTTACGATAACCCTGATTTAGAAGTTTAGCAAGTAATAATTTATTTCGAGTGTTGAAATCAGAAACATGACTAAACACTTTGGCGAACTGAATAAGTTGAGTGATATAAACAACGTAGATGCTCGAAGAGGAACATCCCTATCCAAGTAAGGACAAAATCAACAACAATATTTCTTCAGTTACATGCAAGATAGAGGAAACCTTCCCTACGAGAGTCCTGCAAAAAGTTTTGTCACTGGGTTCGGATTACTTCAGTGCTATATTTTTTATCAAATATATTTTTATTACAAACCTTCAAAGTATTCCTTCTTTACTGAAACATATTTTTGTAACCTTTTTACCCAGTCGCGAAAAGCAGATAAATAGTCTTCTTCTGGTATATGTTGGAGACACTGATAAATAGCGCTGCCAAAAGAACTTCTAGACATATACTTATTTCCAGAAGCCTTGGAAATAAAAGAAGTCACAGGGACTCAGGCCAGGTGAATAAGGTGGATGGTTTAAATTTTCACCTTTTCAGAAGCCAAAAAAACTTAACAACCTCACACTTATGTCATGTAAAAGGTTGACTCCTGACCATCCGTTGCCTAGTCGTTTCTAATTGTAAAACTCTTTCACTTTCTTTAGTACAGAATTCTTGTAGAATCGGCCAGTGACTGTATGAACAGATGGACAAGGCACTTGAACGACTGGCCCACTTAAATTAAAGAAAATTGCGTACAACATCCTTTTCGAACTTAAGGTTTTCTTGGCAATACATGGGCGTTTTTGATCTTTTCGCTTCCATTGCTTATTATCAGCCATTCTTTGTGGCTCAAACATGTGCACCCAGGTTTTATCAACTGTTAGCAAATTAGAAGTAACCCGACTATTACAGCCTTTGTATGTTTTCATAATGTTCCCGCACATTTAAGGCGTTGTGTCTTTTGCTCCTCAGTGAGCAAATGAGGTACCCACCTAGCGCAAACCTTTCTCAGGTCCAAACGCCTTTTCAGAATTGTTTGCACACTGCCTTCTGATATGCCAGTACAACTAGCTATATCTTTGACAGACACTCGCGCATCCTCTTCGACCACAATCTTTACAGCAGCGATGTTAGCCTTGGTAACAGAGGTTTTAGGCCTTCCAGGACGGATACCATCTTCAACAGAAAATTTCACAGCGTTAAAAGCTTAAATCCACCTAAAACGTGTGCGCAGTGAAATGATCTGAGGTCCATATATACCACACAATTCATTAAATATCTGCTTTGAATCTATATTAAGCCTAATGTGGCATTTAATATAGCTACGAATTTCAGTTTTCTGGTCCATGTTCCAATGTAACAAGTAAATTGGTCAGTGTATATGACTGCATCTATTTCAATTTGAAATAACTCGGTCAGTTGGAAAGCAATTTTGACGTAATAAACGGGTATTGTTAGCTATTTAACACACCATTTAAGTGTAGTGAAGCATTTTAAAATATACTTGGGATAAAACTTAGGAACCTATTATTGACAGAACTTTTTGCACTACCCTCGTATTAAAATGTCCACTTAATTAAATCATAAAGTTTTTCTTTTATAAGATAATGAGATATTGTAGTTTAAGACGTGGAATATGGCAAGCCATTTTACTATTTATTCTATAAATCAGATATCTGATTTAATATATCAGATATCTTATATAATAAAGAAGATATCTGATATATTATATTAGATATCTTATATAAATAAGATATCTTATATGTCAATTTAGATATCTTATATGCTATATAAGACATCTGATATGCTATATAAGATATCTTAATTGGCATATAAGATATCTTATATGCTATATAAGATATCTGATATGCTATATAAGATATCTTATATAGGATATAAGATATCTTATTTACTAAAGAAGATATCTCATTTGTTCAATTAAATAAGATATCTCATTTAGTATATTAGATATCTTATTTAGTATATCAGATATCTATATAAATATATGATATCTTATTTAACAAATAAGATATCTTATATGGTAAGTAAGATATCTTATATGTGGAATTAAATAAGATATCTAATATGGTATATCAGATATCTTATATCGGATATAAGATATCTTATATAGGATATAAGATATCTGATATACTAATTCAGATATCTTATATCCTATATTAGATATCTTATATCCTATATAAGATATCTGATATAATGTATAATAAATAGTAAAACGGCTTGCCAGAAAGCCGTTTTACTATTTATTCTATAAATCAGATATCTGATTTAATATATGAAATATCTTATATAATATATAAGATATCTGATATATTATATCAGATATCTTATATAAAATAGATATCTTATATGTCAATTAAGATATCTAATATGCTATATAAGATATCTGAATTGACATATAAGATATCTAATATGCTATATAAGATATCTGATATGCTATATAAGATATCTCATATAGGATACAAGATATCTTATTTACTAAAGAAGATATCTCATTTATTTAATCAAAAAATATATCTTATATAGTATATCAGATATCTTATTTAGTATATTAGATATCTATATTAATAAATAAGATATCTTATTTAACAAATAAGATATCCTATATGATAAATTAGATATCTTATATGCGGAATTAAATAAGATATCTCATACATTATATCAGATATCTTATATAGGATATAAGATATCTAATATAGGATATAAGATATCTGAATTAGTATATCAGATATCTCATATCCTATATTAGATATCTTATATCCTATATAAGATATCTAATATAATATATAAGATATCTATTTTGCTTAATAAATAGTAAAACGGCTTGCCATAGTGGAAAAATCATACGTAGACAGACTTGATGCATGAAAACTTTTAGTTTATTCAAAACTTCATACGAATTTCTAATGGATTAAAACGCATTCTTACCTTATTTAGACCTCGCCGCAATATTTAATAACATGTTTTCTGATGGCAATAAAACAAGAAGTCAACGATTTAGAAACTTCAGTACCGGTACAAGAGCTTGCATTTGCAATATATCGTGCTTTGTATGGTCTTTTATGAAGTTTAGTCAACCAATATAACAGAGGAAGCTTATCTTGGTTTTCTTTAACAATAATACCAAACTCGGTGGTTGAATGGTAGGTATGATTATTACCCCCAGACCTCTCTTCAATTAAGGGTTGCAATTAGAACTTTGTACCACCAAGTTCTTGCTTAAGAATATTGACATAGTGGAGCCGTCAAAAAACGACGACATAATTTGCTATTTTGTCTGCTGGAGCCAAAACATACTTCCTATGAAATTCTTGAATACCTAGTTTAAGGTGACGTAAAGATGTCTTTGGTTTAGGAGATAATAAATTATTATTTTGACAGTAAAAAAGAATACTTTTATTAACTATTCTCAAAATGCTCAGTTTTCATTCTTTAAGGGCTGCATTTTCAACATAATCTCGGTTACATCATCGATTACCCAATTCATTCAAGGCAGCAGCAACTTCTTCCCTATATTTATTGAAATCAATATTAGAAGGAAATCGGTATTTCGGTCCTTTAGAAATTATATTTCGGATTCTAGAATCGGGAATTATTTTTTTTAATTTCCAGTGATTATATGACCTGCTGCTGGACAGCCATACACTGAGTCTTTACAATCTCAGGTCTCAGGAATATTTGTATCAATATCGAGATCTGAAACAAGTTTATTAAAATTAAAAATGATAGCTACAACAGGTTTGTTATACAGCAAATTATGGGTATTTCAGTATTTTGAAAATGAGTTGAAATGGACGAAATTACCGAATTGTCCCTGAAAATACTAGGCAAGACAAAAAAATCCATCCCTTTATTTATGAAAGCCATGTTGATTAAATAACAATTGTGATTAATTTCAGAATCGATGTTAGGACGAAGAGCATGTTGAGTATAACCTCTAGTTAAGAGAGCTACGTCATATAACTGATTAGAATTACTGTAGAATTTATACGCCTCAATGTCTAGACTACATAATATAGAAATGGGTTATGACGAAAGGCAATCCTTTTTGGCTTTTATTTTTGCTCTGCTATAGCTGGTGTTGTGCCGTGGGGCGGCCGAAAAAAGTCTCCCCGTACATCATCATAGTGCAGATAATATTTTATTTCCTTTGAAGTCATTGAGCCCATCTTGGTTATTTTGAAAATCAAATACCGCTTAAGCCGGCGCCGGGGGTGGGGGGGGGGGAGGGGGGAGGGGAGGGGCGTATGCAGCCTCGCAAACTACAGTGTTGTGTATGAAGAGACTCAATCAAATCGAGTTTCTGATTTTCATGATTTTATGTGTTCTTTGTTTGCAAAGGCAATCCCTTTTGACTTTTATTAAAAAGGCAAGCATAGAATGACGTCTGTGATTTTGTAATATTTTTGAAAGTCATTCCAGCTTTATATTATTCCTTTTAACTGCACGTAATTAACATTTATAGTTACCATTTTTTCCAGACACCATGTGACCTTATTTTACGTTTTCGGCATTCTGAAAGAGAGAACATATCAAAATCTGGCATTTTATAAATATTACCCTCAAGATAAATGCTGTCGTTAAAACCCAGTGAAAAAGGCGTCTGTATTGATTTTACCCATTTTAATTCCGTTTTATGTCTTTTGATAACTTTAAATCTAGATGAAAAATTTATATCGTAATTAATGTTTTTAAATGGTTGTATAGAAATGCCGTTTAGTGAAAGACCTGTAAATTAAACTCTAAAAAGTATAATAAAAAATGATAAAATACTAGGATTCGAACCCACAATGTCCAGATCAACTGATGCGTAGTCTACAAAAACTACCACCGAACTACCGCGGATTAACGGTTACCGTTGGTTAGAATATTTATTAAAGGTAGCCATTAGGGTGGCATTTGCCCATTTATTAAAACGGATTTGGTCTAACAATATTAACAATCAGTGACGTCACTGTTTATTTATCTCATAAGAATAGTAATAATTATATATATACATTATAGTATGTTTTTGATTAGTATAATGCAATGGAGAAATTGGTAGAGCGGAGCGCTCTGGACGAACCTTTAGGTCTAAGCAGCACCTCAGCTTATCCTTTTTTTTTTTTTTTTTTTTTTAATAATATCAAATTACTTTTATTTCGTTTATGGTCCTTGTATATTATGTATTATAAATATTCAAGTAGATATTATTAGACATTATCATGGCGTTGTTGACTTTTTTTACACAAATAACATGCTTCCAGCGTTCTTTCCATATGTATTTGCACTGACTGTCAGCACGTGGTAATCATTCAAACTAAAACTTACCGGTTTTCTTCTTGTCTGTATTTACTTTCAAAAGATCTGCAAAATAGAAAATTAAAATGCCACTACACTGAAAATTTGTTTCACCAGTATCAGAATCAGAATATTCCACTGGTGACGCATCAATAGACATTCATTCACCAGGGCCAACGATTGCGAAGACTAGTGATGTGAATTTAGCTACAGAGTCCTCAGAACTTTAGTAGAGGATATCATAAATACAGGGAGTGACTCCCGCATCAAAAGCTTAGCCCAATCAATTATTACTGTAATCGACTGCGTTTCACAGCTAGGATTCTTCCTGAAAGCATGTTCCTTGTCTTATTGTGTTCATCGAGCCATAATATTGAACATACTATGTGTTCAAGCATCTTGCAAGGAACACATGTCATGGACTCTACTTGATAGAGCTCTGCCGGCCCTCTTATAGAGTAAGATGTTAGCCAAAGACCATTCCTTGCGGATTTCACCCTTAGCAAGAGAATGTTGGAACAAATGAGCAAACACAGGACCAACATCTACCGCAAGTTCTTTAAGGAGTCCAGGATGAAGTTCATCAGGTCCCAAAGCCTTTGAGGGAATCAAGTGAATGTCGCTCACAGGCGGAGCTGATTTTAGAGGTAGAGGGACCTCATTTTCCGAAGTTTTGAAGAAAACATGATCATTGAACTCCTCAGCCTGCTAAGTTTCAGACTCAGTCAACCACTAACATTTCTACTTTTGAGAGGTGGGATGCCCTAGTTGTCTTTCCTCTGTCTATTAGTATATCGATAGAAGTCTTTCAGGTTAACCTTTATGTCATCAACCAATTTGTTAACGTACAAATCTTGTTCTTTCTTTGTACCAGCCTTGATTTCCTGTCTCAGTTCCTGAACCTTAGATCTGCGTTTACTACTGCCAGTCGTGTTTGCTTTTGCATAAGTTGTGTTCTTTTTTCGAATGTTCCTTCTAATCTCAGCTGATATTCATAGCTGATATAATCAAAATACATATTCTTTATTAACATATTTTTTCTTTTATATTTAATTCTTAAAAAGTATAAGATAAAAAATATAATGAAACATTAAGATTCTAACACACAATGTCCAAAATTTTAGTCTAGGAAAACTGCCACTGAGCTACCTCAGATTGATTTTCTATTCGGCTGGCGTTCACCTATTCATTAAGTGGCCTAAACAACCAGTGACGTCACTGAAACTTATCCTCCGAGGATAATACCAACTGTTTCCGTTTCTGGGTCGAATGTTCACAATCGAGCCAAAGTATACATGCACCAAAATGTCCTTAAGGGTGTAGTCCACGTAATTTCAATTGACCAATGAAAGCAAACCGTGCGTTTGTACGCAATCCAGGAAACGGTCATTAATAGCCACGTTAGTCTTATCGCTGTGACGTCAGAGTGCCGTGTAAAGAGGGCTATTAGTAAAACCTGGACTGGGACATTGCCAAAGAGTGGAGACCCAGATCAGATGCCGCTAAACGCGACGTCTGATCAAGGTCTCTACTCTTTGCTTAAATTACAGGCAGTCAGGGCTAAATGAAACAGTCTAAAGTCCCCATTCAAGACTATAGTTCCAGCCTACCCTCAGAGAAAATTGACCCACCAGAACTGTCAGTGCTTTGATTTAAATATTATTTTACCGCCGCCATTCTCCTCCAGAAACCGTCAAGCCTACGGTGGACATAGCAAGCCTGAGAAAACATTTACCAGAGTGTAGTAAGGATGACAGATTACGATAAAACTTTAATGACTCAAACACCGATGCCTCAATTACCGTGGCTGATTCGAATTATTTTGGGAATTCCTAGAAAGCTCAAGGAAACAAATATTAAGAGATATTTAGGAAAATGTTATAATTTTGTCCTGAAAATATATGTGATGTGTACTCATTAGAATCGCCTTATCGAGGCTCTCTTATTAATACACTCAACAAACCCTTATTTTATATGTAGAAGATCTAAAAGACATCTCTAAACTATCCCCATTTGCCTCCTGACCTGGCGCTATGATTAACCCTCGGTGGCTCGAACTATACATATCTAGAAGAAATTTAACCTTTACCACTCTCTGGGCATTTTCAGCAGACGACAAAATGATGTTACTTTTCTTATTTTTCCCAGAAAACAGGATTTGACATTTCATGCAAATTGTCTCCTTAGGAGACAATTTGCATGAAATGTCAAATCCTGTTTTCTGGGAAAAATAAGAAAAATATTTCAAAATGTCGTCTGCTGAAAATTTTACCCAGAGTGCTAAGCGTTAAACACCCAAAAGATTTAGGTCTATTACATTTCCACTATATTGATAAGAAAACCTAATCCCCTGTAACCCATGGAAATAGAATATATACAAGAATTTTAACCCATTTTAGTCTGAATAATCTATATAATCTATATATTAGGTAACTTTAGGTATGTCAGGCTATGTGATTCAAATGGCTAAACTATTTAAAAGCAGTGGAGACCCTGATCTAGGTATACAATGTTTGCCAGTTACCCTTATGTGGGTCTCCAGACAAAAAACCGCCTCGCTATTAAGACCAGTTTTTGCCAGTCCCAAATGCTTTTTTTTTTTTTTTCTTTTTTTTTTTTTTTTTTTTTTGATACTCCACAGAGCTCTATATATTAAGGGGAGATAACCGCATAATATCTTTTCTTATTTCTCCACAAAAAAAAAAAGACAAAAAAAAAAGAAATGTTTTGGGTACTCATTAGAGGAGCCTCTGCGAGATGCTTCTAATGAGTACCGCAGCAGTTTTTGGTGGAGAAATAAGAAAAAATACAAGGGTCGTGCAAAAAGTTCTGTCACTAATAGGCTTCCTTCGTTTTATCACAGGTATATTTTAAAATGCTTCACTGCACTTGAATGGTGTGTTGAATAGCTCACGATACCCGTTTATTTCGTGTAAATTGCTTTCCAACTGACCGAGTTATTTCAAATTTAAATAGATGCAGTCATATGCATTGACCAATTTACTTTTTGTTACACTGCAACACGGACCAGAATACTGGAATTCGTAACTATATTAAATGCCACAGAAGGCTTAATATAGATTCAAAGCAGATATTTAATGAATTGTGTGGTATATATGGACATGAGACTATTTCAAGGCGGACAATTTTTAGGTAGGTTAAAGCTTTTAAAGCTGGGAAATTTTCTGTTGAAGATGATACCCGTCCTGGAAGGTCTAAAACCTCTGTTACCAAGGCTAACATCGCTGCTGTAAAGATTATGGTTGAACAGGATGCGCGATTGTCTGTCAAAGATATAGCTAGTTGTACTGGCATATCAGAAGGCAGTGTGCAAACAATTCTGAAAAAATCGTTTGGACCTGAGAAAGGTTTGCACTAGGTTGGGACCTAATTTGCTCACTGGGGAGCAAAAGACACAACGCCTTAAATGTGCCCGGAAACTTTTGAAATCATACAAAGGCTGTAATAGTCGGCTTATTTCTAACTTGCTAACAGGTGATGAAACCTGGGTGCACATGTTTGAGCCACAAAGAATGGCTGATAATAAGCAATGGAAGCGTAAAGATCAAAAACGCCCATGTATGGTAAGTTCGAAAAAGATGTTGTACGCAATTTTCTTTCATTCAAGTTGGCCAGTCGTTCAAGTGCCTTGTCCATCTGTTCATACAGTCACTGGCCGATTCTACAAGAATTCTGTACTGAAGAAAGTGAAAGAGTTTTACAGTAAGAAACGACTAAGCAAAGAATGGCCAGGAGTCACACTTTTACATAACAACGCCTCCTCTCATAAGTGTGAGGTTGTCAAGTCTTTTTTGGCTTCTGACAATGGTGAGAATTTTAAACCATCCACCTTATTCACCTGGCCTGAGTCACTGTGAATTCTTTTTATTTCCAAGGCTTAAGAACATGCTTTCTGGTAATAAGTATACGTCTAGAAATTCTCTTGGGAACTTTATTTATCAGTGTCTCCAACAGATACCAAAAGAAGACTATTTATCTGCTTTTCGCGACTGGGTAAAAGGTTACAGAAATGTGTTTCAGTAAAGGGGGGAACGCTTTGAAGGTTTGTTATAAAAATATGTTTGATAAAACGTAGCACTGAAGTAATCCGAGCCCAGTGACAAAACCTTTTGCAGGACCCTCGTATCAGTTTTTTGTTTTTTTGGGTTGAGAAAAAATCATATCGGGAGTTATGTCCAATACATTAAATATTACGACCAGCCCGCTAATAAGACTAGTTTTAGGCAGTACCAAAAGTGTTCTTGATAGTGGAATGTTACTGTAGTTTGCAGGGCTGCATACGCCCCACTCGGATAGCACCGGCTACAGTAGAACGGATACACTTTCAAGGTAGGCAACTCTTTCGAAATGGATTTGGTTCCTTTCTTTAAAAGAGGTCTACACTGTAAACAATTCTCCTAGGTTTTACAATAAAGTTACTGACAAAAGCTTGTCAATATATTTACCAGTACTTTTCACAGGCACCTATAAAACTTTCGCAGGAATTTATCGTAGAGCACAGTATGGGTGGGTGGGCGTCAGATACAGACAAAGTGTCCTATGTTACGTATCCTGCCCTACTATGCCCTGCCTAGCAAGGTGATTCCTGTAAATAATCTAAAGGTATCCGTAAAATAATGGTAAATGCATTGGCAGCCAGTTGCCAGTTATTTTACCGTTAAATCTATGGGTATTTAACACTATGCTCTTATAGTAATAATTTGCTCCCTTCCAGAAGGGGCTTGATTTACAGGAAATCATGCAGAGAGACAAAAAAGCTGTTTCCCTTGTAAAATGTCAGAACATCTACCAAGTCTATAATGTCCTCTTAAGCTTGCGACGTTAGGGCTGTGGAGATACCATGCCCGACTTATCCAACTTGTCCCATTTCCCAAAGGACAAGTAAAGAATTTCAATTAACTTTTCCTGGGACAAGAAGATCATAGCTGTAGCTAAGATGTGTATCCAGATTATGAGATATATATGTTTCGAAGAAAACAAACATATGATGTTAGTACTCATTAGAAGCGCCTCGGTGAGGCGCTTCTAATGAGTACCAATGTGCATTTCATCAAGAAATAAGAAAAAATATCAATTTTCTGGCAAGTAAATCTCGGTTGGACCAATAGATTTTGATCATTTGCTTGTCCTTGCCCAAAACATTTTTTTTTTTTTTTTTTTACGATTTGCAGTCTCGGCAATAATCGTCCTTTGATAGAAAGCTTAGTTTTGTACAAGATTGTATTTCCCAGTCGCAGGTCTTCGTAAGAGTATCCATTGCTTTGGTGTCGGTGTACACGGGTGTATACATGAAAAAGTAAGGAAGATGATATTGTTATAGGCGGCTCTGTGTTCTTTTCTTTCTTGTGGTCAAATTGGTTACATCGACTTGCTTCAGATACGTCGAACCCAAACTTTCTTTTCAAGTAAGCTGTCATATTGTTCGGAATAGGAACGAACATATTTTCGAATAAGCCAACCTGAAAGGGGAAGATGTCGCCTTTAGTGTAAAGCCGTTCCGGAGCTCCATACGTATAGCCATATACTAGTGTATCTTTCGCTTTGAAAAAAAAATGTTAATATATGGCCAATTCCATCTTTTACGGGTATTTGTTGATTCATTTTTGTTCCAAACCGTCCACTGGAAATTTTTATATTGTCTTAGAATATGCGTATGACTGAACTTAAGTGCAGACTGTAGGCGTCGTCGGTGTGAGTGTAGCACATGCACGGCAACATCACCATCCCACGGAACGAACCCATAGTACATGCACGCACCGTGAACGGTTGCGTCTTTCAACATCAATGTTATATTGAAGTCCTCCCATCGTTGCACAAACTCCCGTACTAGTCGCGTGTACCACCTGTATTCCGTAGCATTCAAGGCTGGTGCAAATTTACTATAGTTTTGGTGGAACTGTCCTGTATAAGTCCAGTTGTTCTTGTCTTTTATTGTTAAATCCGGAGGAAATTTACACAGCACATCATGGAAAGCTGGCATTGGCATTTGGTAAATGTTTAATTTGTATATGTATGGAAACTTGCAAAACTATAAAACCACATAAATGCATATGGTCTCAAACAATAAACATATCATATGTTTAAAAGTCACGAGAGTCATTTTCAGTTTGATATTTTTCACCGGATATGTAAAATGCATTTTTTTTTACTTACATAAGCAACAGATGTCCACTTAATAAGATGTCGTGTCACTTTGGCTGACAGCAGAGTGTGATGCGAATGACAACGGAGTCGTTATATCCAGTGGGTACACAACGTTGATACAACTTTGTTTCATTGTTGTGTGCTGGGATATGGTGCACAGGCAATAAACAAAAAACAAAAAAAAAAAAAAACAAAAAAAAAAAAAAATAATAATAAGATGAAATGGTTTGTTATAATAATTAAAAGATGACATTTTTTATGCTTTAGTAGAAAAACCTTAATGTGCTGCACGACTGAACAAGTGGTCACATATTCTGAATAATAAGACAGAAATTGTGTTCAAAATACACTTGGTATGATCCCACAAGCTCAAATAGTGGGATCATACCTAGTACAAAAACATAGATTGGAAAAGTTGATTTTGAATGAAGAAGTTGGAAAAGTTGATTTTTGAATTAAATTAATGTGCCGTATTTCTTAATTTATAAATAAAATAAAATGTTCTATCTTAGAATAATTTCTCAGAGATATCTGGCGAAAGAAGAAATATCATTGGAGGCTTTGTATTTGGCAGAATGGAACAATGCGTAGGTAAGGGTAGAGAGTAGTACACGACCGACAGCACTGTAGAGGCGCAATATGATCCGACTGACGACAGAGACCAGACCCAACTAGCAGTAAAAAGTGATTATATAGTCTTATGCCCCACTACAATGATATCTGGTGGGATGCAGTTACTCCTTACAGCGTACGTCATAACAAAGGTAAATTTACACAGTGTCGATATCATTTTGTTCAGATTATCTGTCAAATAGCAAAGCACATATTTGTTATTATATGGACAGGCAAACTTGAGACAACGTCAGTTTCTAGAGCAAAGGTGTTATTCAGATATTTCGACAATTTATCATTTTGCGCTGTAACAGCTATATTCTACTGCATAATTGGTGGAAGTGTTGCATATGTCTTATATCTGGAACGCCATTTGGTGTTGACAAGCATTCAAGAAACAAGCACTGAACTCCCTGACACAGCAAAACTCCGCCATGATGTGGGTGAAGCTTGATAAAAGCAGTGCTAACCTGAACATATCCACATCAACAACCCACATGGTTCGAGGTTATAAAACTTTTTTCATGTTAAACTCAGCTGAGCATGAAATTTGTCGTGCTAATAAATCTCAAATTACTCACAATAGTAAAGTCTTTCTTGCTAACCGTAACTGAGTATTGAGATTTCTTTACTAATAAATATGAAAATGCCAACTATTATACATTAGACAGAAATAGCTCAACAAATGTGTATCATATGCACAAATGATTGTTCTTAAACATAATTAAAACATTGCTTTCAAATTTCTCTCAGAAAAAGTCAGTAAAGCGTATAAATATAATCTGTAAAGTTACTTTTGGCTTTAGGTCACCCTGATACTTCCTAATATGTTTTGAGTAGGCTGACCTTTGGATTCAGGCGAAGAACTTCAAATTAGATTTTCAAGATGGTGGCTCAAAATCACATTTGTCTTCATTTTGAAAGTAGGCGTTTCATGACCTTGACCTTGTCCTTCATGTTTAAATTTATCCATCAAGTGTGTATATTCTCAAAAGAAAGATTTTGCTCCAAATTTGCAGATTATTTCCTTTTTATAGTAGACTTATTTTCACTGGAATTCACTGGAAACTGGTGGTTGTCTTCTGAGGATCAGAAGATATTCTTCAAGCAGAAATCAAATGTCCCAGAAAAATTATTTGTAATTGGAAATATAAACATTTTTCTGCATTTAGCTTTAAATTAGCTTCCTTTAAGCGTCTAAAACTTTCTTCTTAATTCTTCTGATGAACAAAAGTCTTACCAAACACTATAATATCATTAAGATAGATAAAAAGGGTGACATACAAAATATTAGTAAACGCTTTCTCCATCAAGCGTTAAAACACAGCCGGAGGGTTGGTACAGCCAAAAGGCATAACTTTAAACTGCCACAGGCCACTCCTCGGGACGCAGAATGCAGTTTTGGGCCTATCTGCCTTGGCCACACCTACTTGATGAAATCAACTTTGAAGGTTATATGTTGTAAATCGTTTGGCACGAGAGTCATCAATACGTGGGAGCGGTTGACTATCTGGTATAGTTAGATAGATTTACCTCAAACGAGATTGCTCTTCAACAGTTACATGATGGCAACTTTTTTTTGGTGTAAATAGCTTTTTCAAATGCTCAGGGATCTCACTCTCGGAACAATCATCCTTGCTACTGCTGCTGTTGTTTTTTTGTTGTTTTTTTTTGTGGCATTTACCGCGAGAAGGTCTTCAGAATCCAGGTGCTCATAAGTGCCAACAATGGTGTTTTTTTTGTGTGTTTTTTGTTGTTTTTTTTTTTTTTTTTTTTTTTGTTTGTTTGTTTGTTGTTTTTTTTTTTGTCTTTTTTTTTTTTTTTTAATTTATTTCTTTGACTGTTAGGATTTGCAAGGCGTGCAGGAACAGTTCCCCTTTCAGGACAAACTAAAGCATTTGCCACCAAAAGTCCCTTAGAA
Source organism: Anodontia alba (assembly GCA_964016985.1). Lineage (NCBI taxonomy): Eukaryota > Metazoa > Mollusca > Bivalvia > Lucinida > Lucinidae > Anodontia > Anodontia alba. Next base: position 4,694 of record CAXHKG010000054.1, on the reverse strand, counting down.
TGCAAGAACTTTGGGTCTACTTCAGTTAGACCTGTATTGCTTCTGTCGATAACATAAATTACAAAACTCCCTCCTACCATTTTCTTTCTCAGGCGGCATTTCTATATGCTATCCTGCAGCAACTAGGTTGTGCCTCACGGCTGTGTGCAAAACATTGAATCTTCTGGCCATTAACCTTCATAAACTGACGTGAAAGCATAAGGTCGCATCTTGCTTGTCAAAAGAGTCCATGCCTAAAATGTTATCGCTATAAATATCTGCTATTAAAATCTTGTGTGGAATTTTTGTGACTGTATCTATGTTCACCTCAGTTTTTTTTTCCACGAAATGTAGTTAGACTGTAACGGTTAATAGTTTTGTATTTGTAGGTTTTATGGACTGACTGAAATTGTGGGGAAACCGAGTTAACAAACTCTTACTGAGAATAGTTTGATTTGATCCTGTATCAATCAGAAGTGACACATTATAAAAACATGTTTATTCAAATATATAGAAAATTTCACCTCCAAAAACTGAAATTTTTAAGATAAAAATTTCTTCTATTTTTTCAAATTTCTGCTCAAAACATAGATTGTGGGTATTCGTTAGAACGGTCTTGGCAAGGCGGTTCTAACGAATACCCACAATCTATGTTCTTTTAGCAGAAATAAGAAAAATAATATGTACCTCTGTAAACACCAGTTTTACTATATAAAAGTGTGAGTATTCGTTAGAACTGCCTTCGCGAGGCGGTTCTAACGAGTACCCACTATGTTTTTAGCCAGTTTTACTATATAAAAGTGGGGTTTACGGGAGTCAAAATTATATAGGCATGTTTTCGGGATGGGTATGTCTTCCACGTTAATGCAAAATAATCTTCTTCTAAGTACTACTTTTGTCTCATTGCGACTAATTAGGGCCCAGTATTAATTCAGTCTGAACCTTGACCCCTGGTTGGACTGACTGTCGGTTCCCTGTCTTCTTTTCTGATTTTCACGAGAATTAGTATAATTGTTACTTTGGCTATTTTGAATACCTCCCTGGTTTGTTACTGCATGCAAAAATTGTTCTTTGATCTCATTTATACCAACCGACGCATTATCAATTTCTCCTCCTAAAGGAAAACCTGTTTGTGACCTGAATGAAATTAGCTTTTAAGGTTTGCGGTTTTCTTGATAGCTAGGGCAGCTTCTGGGAGGTTGTGGTGGTTGAAGAGAACGTTTTTCATTTTTTCTTTTCTGTAAAGATTTTTATTTTTACTGATTGCAGATAATTGATTTTCCAAGATTTTCTGACTACCGTTACTGTTTGAATTCGTCTGCTCAGTCTTACTAACAAAGCGAGTGTGCTGCTTATTTGCTATCTTGTGTGAATCCATGCGCACAGCAATAGTCTCTGCTTCAGTTAATGATTTTGGACCTATTTTCTGCCCTCTTAACCTACAAATGGCTTCGGTAAACTGTCTATGAATTGAACAAAAGCTAATGCTTCAATAAGATCCAGGCTAGCCTTTGGATATACCAGACGTGTCAATTTCTTAATTGCTTGAGCAAGTTCAGGGATTGTCTCCCTTCCCCTATCAGTCTAGACTTGAGCTGAGCTCTGAACATTTCTGCTCGATTTCCGGAACCGAAACGTGCGGTTAGAATTCGCACTATATTCGCGGCGTTGTTCTACAGTCAGCTCATTGAGCAAGGACCTGGCAGCATCATTTACATTTTTTGCCAAATACAACCATATAGCTCTTTAGTCCCAGCCATTAATTTTAGACGTAATCTCAAACTGAGCCAGATAATCTTCAAAATCTTTTTTCCCAGAGTAACTTTTGGGGGTTTAGCTTAATAAAGTTTTCTCCCTTAGATCGGTTTGCTAACAGCTACACTTTTTTCTGAGCACATTTATTTCTTCTGAGGGGTTTGAACTGGGTTGTGTTAACTTCTATTCTGTACGTAAGATACAATTTATGAATTTATCGCAAAACTTGATAAGAGAATAAACTTCTATTAAAATATTACTCTTACTCAATGTCCACGTTTGTATGTAAGCAAGCGAGGCAAGTTCTAATCTAATGCTAATGTAGGTTAAACTGAGAGGGTGAGTGAAAATGTACCTAGAGTGAAATCCCAGCTTAAGAGAAAATAGATAAATATAAAGATCACTAAGGAATATTAACCCTGCTAAAAGTATGTGTAGAAGACATAATTTCTTTGGTTTAAATAATTTTGTGAAAGAAAAATGTTCTGTAGGTGAAAAACATATTCTACGGTTTAAGCTCTAGGGTTACAAAACAGTAGATATGAGCATTGCGCTTGGGGGCATTGATAAGGCGAAGAACAGCCCGAATGACATAACTCGCCTGCTTATATAGTAGCTGGGCATGCGCCTTATCCTGATGTAATAATACAGGTTCCCGGAGAGTATCGGACTCGATAATACAGAACCCGGTACCAGCCCGGTACTTTCCGGCAGTTACGACGGAAAGCAACGTGCGACGAATCGAGCACGCACCCGAAAGAACACAGGTGAATCCGATCACCTCCAAATGAACCTGCAGCAACAAACACAAACTGAGTGAAAAGGTTGGCAAGCAAAAGAAAGAAGATTTATCGGGAAAGAAACGTGTAACAACAATAGTTGGCTATGTCCTGATTCTTTCCTATGAACACCGAAAAGGGGAAAAATTCTTATTGACAATAGGTTAGTGCAGAATTGCGTATGGACACATGATCTCTGTGAATCAGGCGCTTCCTTTTTTAAAACAAAGTAGAACCCCACCAGAGCGGATTTCACGGGATTGCTGTAGTAGAAAGGAAATGATCAAACGGAATAAGCTGATATGTAACAAATCGAAGAATATAACATTCAGCTTATTCCATATGGCTTAACCTAGAATTAACATGCAAGCAATTCTATTGGGAACAAACGAAATATTCCGCGTTAATGACTGATATTCAGTTTTTACCATAAGGCATTTATCTAGTAATGTACAATAACAGGATGAAACGAATACCATGCAAAAATGACAATTTTATAACTTTAACATTCAATTTATTCCACAAAACATCGATTTTGATCTACTGATTAGTGATTACTGTCAATAATAAACTTAAAAATGATATCATGCTTTTCATGCACTTCTGCAGACCCGGGAGAAAACATGTGCAAAGTTTCAGAAAGACCGGTATAAAATTGTATGAGAAGTTGCAATTACAAGGTGGTACCCACTGTTCAGGATCTTACATCTGAGGTCAGAAAATGACAAAGTAGAAAAAAATGTCAAAAATTAATTCAAGGATTATACCAAAAGCATATGCACATTTTCAGACTTTGGAAAAAACATGTACCGGGTTTAAAAAAGAATAGTATAAAATTGCATTAGGAGTTGTGCTAACGAGATACTCTTTGTCTATATATTGAGGGTGAAATATGACTAAGTTCACAATAATCTAACAATTATATCCAAACCACATGCACATTCTCAAACCATGACAAAAAAAAAAAAAAAAAAAAAAAAAAAAAAAAGAAAACATACGCAAAGTTTCGAAACGATCGGTAAAAAACAGTTTCAGACAGTTTCTGCCCAAACAATTGCCAAACGGCTATCCAAAATAAAACTTTCACCAAGACATACATGAAAAGACATACAATGACTGATATAGGAACCCACAGCAGAAGCACTGCCTTTTAACAGTCAGTAAAATATTACTGGGGTGGGGGAGGGGCTTAAATCGATTCTACGTGGCCACAACCCCAGCATTAGTTCTGCCATGGTATACACTAGACCACGTGCAGGATCCTTAACTCATCAGTGCAACATCTCCGAGAATATAAAAACAAACTAATACGGAGATGAAACAACAATGACGACTCGACAGCAAGAAATAACTGAAATACTGAAGCAAAAGAAAACTAACAATTGGACTCCGATGGACCTGACCAGAGCCAGAGCATCAGGCACCAACCGAATTACTTAAAAGTCTTTAAGCCGGAGCCGTCATAGAGTCTTAGGCCCGACCCACCGGCGTGCAACCAAACAGGGAAGGAACGTTATTAACCGTGATTGGGTTAACTACCATGCGTGCAGTATGTCCTTTTACATTTATGTTGTTCTCAGTCTGTATATAGCGAAGAATGATTTTACGAAATTGAGTGCTAAAATCATTGCAATCATATATTTGTTTGAATTTATATACTAAGTCACCATAAAATTCAAGTTCCGATAAGCCTTGTTGCAGACGCGATTTAAGTCCAACATTGAATTTTGAAACTAAATCGAAATTACGCCTTTAAAATCTAGAAAAGGCTATGCGGAGATTACGATAACACTGATTTAGAAGTTTTGCAATTTATTTCGAGTGTTGAAATCAGAGACATGACGAGTCACTGTGGCAAACCGAATAAGTTGAGAGATGTAAACACCGCAGGATGCTCGACCAGGAACATCCCCATCCAAGTAAGGAAAATTTACAATGATTATCTCAAAATCAAAATCATCCCGTTTATTATAAATTTTCCATGAAACAAACCCACATAAAATAGACTAATGCAAATCCAAAAACGGGGCTTTGGTATCAGAAAAATTTGCTTTATTTAATTGAAGCTGGAAGGGATTAATTTGACTAATCAAACCGTCGAGGAACTTATAATCAATATATAATAAATCGTCCAAATATCTAGACGTCGAGCTGAAAGCTTCAATAACTTCAGATTACTTT
>CAXHKG010000053.1:0-78314 GCA_964016985.1 Anodontia alba | reverse complement strand
GAGATACTTTAGGACCATACTTACAATTAGTGATATTATTCAGAAAAATCGGACTATCCGTTAATAAGTTATTAGGGGTCAAACATTGGTAAATATCAACTTCCAACGCCCAGAACTCGAAAACGAGGCTCTCAGAATTTTCGTCCAGTTGCCCCAGTGACTCATGGCCCCAGGCCTTTCATCTGGCACAGGTTTCATTCCAATCGGTGAAGGTCGCATTTGACTCAAATAAGCAGTCCAAAGTTGGTGAGGAATATCCAATATTTTGACTCTTAATAACTCACTTATTTGTCGTCCGATTTGGCTGAAATTTAGAACGTTTGTAGCCCTTATCCATACCAACAAGCCTGCAAAATATGGTAGCGGTCAATAGAAAAGCACGTGCAATATGGGCCGCCAAACATTTCATAAATAAATCGTTTTACGCCTATAGCAGGCAAAGGAAAGCACCGACGGTGCTGCAAATACATGCGCATGCGCAGATCATTAATGCCTACATATATAAAGACTAGTCAAGGGAATCGGGGCAACGCGTCCTGGTGAAAACGGGCCATCAATTTTACATTGCACCCTATGGAAATTTGGGCGCGAAATCGGTAAAACCGTAATGACTCTATTAATTCGCAACAAACCGGTGCGCTTTTTATAGGGTTTATAGGTGTTAGGAAGGTACATATTTGTGCCAAATAAGAGTGCGCTGCATGCAGTACATGTGGAGATATAAGGGCTGAAAATGGGTCTGTAGACGTCGTCTGATGAACAAAGAGATTGAAAAAGACAAAAGGTGACCTTCACCGATTGGATTGAAAATGGTGCCAAGAGATACTTTAGGACCATACTTACAATTAGTGATATTATTCAGAAAAATCGGACTATCCGTTAATAAGTTATTAGGGGTCAAACATTGGTAAATATCAACTTCCAACGCCCAGAACTCGAAAACGAGGCTCTCAGAATTTTCGTCCAGTTGCCCCAGTGACTCATGGCCCCAGGCCTTTCATCTGGCACAGGTTTCATTCCAATCGGTGAAGGTCGCATTTGACTCAAATAAGCAGTCCAAAGTTGGTGAGGAATATCCAATATTTTGACTCTTAATAACTCACTTATTTGTCGTCCGATTTGGCTGAAATTTAGAACGTTTGTAGCCCTTATCCATACCAACAAGCCTGCAAAATATGGTAGCGGTCAATAGAAAAGCACGTGCAATATGGGCCGCCAAACATTTCATAAATAAATCGTTTTACGCCTATAGCAGGCAAAGGAAAGCACCGACGGTGCTGCAAATACATGCGCATGCGCAGATCATTAATGCCTACATATATAAAGACTAGTCAAGGGAATCGGGGCAACGCGTCCTGGTGAAAACGGGCCATCAATTTTACATTGCACCCTATGGAAATTTGGGCGCGAAATCGGTAAAACCGTAATGACTCTATTAATTCGCAACAAACCGGTGCGCTTTTTATAGGGTTTATAGGTGTTAGGAAGGTACATATTTGTGCCAAATAAGAGTGCGCTGCATGCAGTACATGTGGAGATATAAGGGCTGAAAATGGGTCTGTAGACGTCGTCTGATGAACAAAGAGATTGAAAAAGACAAAAGGTGACCTTCACCGATTGGATTGAAAATGGTGCCAAGAGATACTTTAGGACCATACTTACAATTAGTGATATTATTCAGAAAAATCGGACTATCCGTTAATAAGTTATTAGGGGTCAAACATTGGTAAATATCAACTTCCAACGCCCAGAACTCGAAAACGAGGCTCTCAGAATTTTCGTCCAGTTGCCCCAGTGACTCATGGCCCCAGGCCTTTCATCTGGCACAGGTTTCATTCCAATCGGTGAAGGTCGCATTTGACTCAAATAAGCAGTCCAAAGTTGGTGAGGAATATCCAATATTTTGACTCTTAATAACTCACTTATTTGTCGTCCGATTTGGCTGAAATTTAGAACGTTTGTAGCCCTTATCCATACCAACAAGCCTGCAAAATATGGTAGCGGTCAATAGAAAAGCACGTGCAATATGGGCCGCCAAACATTTCATAAATAAATCGTTTTACGCCTATAGCAGGCAAAGGAAAGCACCGACGGTGCTGCAAATACATGCGCATGCGCAGATCATTAATGCCTACATATATAAAGACTAGTCAAGGGAATCGGGGCAACGCGTCCTGGTGAAAACGGGCCATCAATTTTACATTGCACCCTATGGAAATTTGGGCGCGAAATCGGTAAAACCGTAATGACTCTATTAATTCGCAACAAACCGGTGCGCTTTTTATAGGGTTTATAGGTGTTAGGAAGGTACATATTTGTGCCAAATAAGAGTGCGCTGCATGCAGTACATGTGGAGATATAAGGGCTGAAAATGGGTCTGTAGACGTCGTCTGATGAACAAAGAGATTGAAAAAGACAAAAGGTGACCTTCACCGATTGGATTGAAAATGGTGCCAAGAGATACTTTAGGACCATACTTACAATTAGTGATATTATTCAGAAAAATCGGACTATCCGTTAATAAGTTATTAGGGGTCAAACATTGGTAAATATCAACTTCCAACGCCCAGAACTCGAAAACGAGGCTCTCAGAATTTTCGTCCAGTTGCCCCAGTGACTCATGGCCCCAGGCCTTTCATCTGGCACAGGTTTCATTCCAATCGGTGAAGGTCGCATTTGACTCAAATAAGCAGTCCAAAGTTGGTGAGGAATATCCAATATTTTGACTCTTAATAACTCACTTATTTGTCGTCCGATTTGGCTGAAATTTAGAACGTTTGTAGCCCTTATCCATACCAACAAGCCTGCAAAATATGGTAGCGGTCAATAGAAAAGCACGTGCAATATGGGCCGCCAAACATTTCATAAATAAATCGTTTTACGCCTATAGCAGGCAAAGGAAAGCACCGACGGTGCTGCAAATACATGCGCATGCGCAGATCATTAATGCCTACATATATAAAGACTAGTCAAGGGAATCGGGGCAACGCGTCCTGGTGAAAACGGGCCATCAATTTTACATTGCACCCTATGGAAATTTGGGCGCGAAATCGGTAAAACCGTAATGACTCTATTAATTCGCAACAAACCGGTGCGCTTTTTATAGGGTTTATAGGTGTTAGGAAGGTACATATTTGTGCCAAATAAGAGTGCGCTGCATGCAGTACATGTGGAGATATAAGGGCTGAAAATGGGTCTGTAGACGTCGTCTGATGAACAAAGAGATTGAAAAAGACAAAAGGTGACCTTCACCGATTGGATTGAAAATGGTGCCAAGAGATACTTTAGGACCATACTTACAATTAGTGATATTATTCAGAAAAATCGGACTATCCGTTAATAAGTTATTAGGGGTCAAACATTGGTAAATATCAACTTCCAACGCCCAGAACTCGAAAACGAGGCTCTCAGAATTTTCGTCCAGTTGCCCCAGTGACTCATGGCCCCAGGCCTTTCATCTGGCACAGGTTTCATTCCAATCGGTGAAGGTCGCATTTGACTCAAATAAGCAGTCCAAAGTTGGTGAGGAATATCCAATATTTTGACTCTTAATAACTCACTTATTTGTCGTCCGATTTGGCTGAAATTTAGAACGTTTGTAGCCCTTATCCATACCAACAAGCCTGCAAAATATGGTAGCGGTCAATAGAAAAGCACGTGCAATATGGGCCGCCAAACATTTCATAAATAAATCGTTTTACGCCTATAGCAGGCAAAGGAAAGCACCGACGGTGCTGCAAATACATGCGCATGCGCAGATCATTAATGCCTACATATATAAAGACTAGTCAAGGGAATCGGGGCAACGCGTCCTGGTGAAAACGGGCCATCAATTTTACATTGCACCCTATGGAAATTTGGGCGCGAAATCGGTAAAACCGTAATGACTCTATTAATTCGCAACAAACCGGTGCGCTTTTTATAGGGTTTATAGGTGTTAGGAAGGTACATATTTGTGCCAAATAAGAGTGCGCTGCATGCAGTACATGTGGAGATATAAGGGCTGAAAATGGGTCTGTAGACGTCGTCTGATGAACAAAGAGATTGAAAAAGACAAAAGGTGACCTTCACCGATTGGATTGAAAATGGTGCCAAGAGATACTTTAGGACCATACTTACAATTAGTGATATTATTCAGAAAAATCGGACTATCCGTTAATAAGTTATTAGGGGTCAAACATTGGTAAATATCAACTTCCAACGCCCAGAACTCGAAAACGAGGCTCTCAGAATTTTCGTCCAGTTGCCCCAGTGACTCATGGCCCCAGGCCTTTCATCTGGCACAGGTTTCATTCCAATCGGTGAAGGTCGCATTTGACTCAAATAAGCAGTCCAAAGTTGGTGAGGAATATCCAATATTTTGACTCTTAATAACTCACTTATTTGTCGTCCGATTTGGCTGAAATTTAGAACGTTTGTAGCCCTTATCCATACCAACAAGCCTGCAAAATATGGTAGCGGTCAATAGAAAAGCACGTGCAATATGGGCCGCCAAACATTTCATAAATAAATCGTTTTACGCCTATAGCGGGCAAAGGAAAGCACCGACGGTGCTGCAAATACATGCGCATGCGCAGATCATTAATGCCTACATATATAAAGACTAGTCAAGGGAATCGGGGCAACGCGTCCTGGTGAAAACGGGCCATCAATTTTACATTGCACCCTATGGAAATTTGGGCGCGAAATCGGTAAAACCGTAATGACTCTATTAATTCGCAACAAACCGGTGCGCTTTTTATAGGGTTTATAGGTGTTAGGAAGGTACATATTTGTGCCAAATAAGAGTGCGCTGCATGCAGTACATGTGGAGATATAAGGGCTGAAAATGGGTCTGTAGACGTCGTCTGATGAACAAAGAGATTGAAAAAGACAAAAGGTGACCTTCACCGATTGGATTGAAAATGGTGCCAAGAGATACTTTAGGACCATACTTACAATTAGTGATATTATTCAGAAAAATCGGACTATCCGTTAATAAGTTATTAGGGGTCAAACATTGGTAAATATCAACTTCCAACGCCCAGAACTCGAAAACGAGGCTCTCAGAATTTTCGTCCAGTTGCCCCAGTGACTCATGGCCCCAGGCCTTTCATCTGGCACAGGTTTCATTCCAATCGGTGAAGGTCGCATTTGACTCAAATAAGCAGTCCAAAGTTGGTGAGGAATATCCAATATTTTGACTCTTAATAACTCACTTATTTGTCGTCCGATTTGGCTGAAATTTAGAACGTTTGTAGCCCTTATCCATACCAACAAGCCTGCAAAATATGGTAGCGGTCAATAGAAAAGCACGTGCAATATGGGCCGCCAAACATTTCATAAATAAATCGTTTTACGCCTATAGCGGGCAAAGGAAAGCACCGACGGTGCTGCAAATACATGCGCATGCGCAGATCATTAATGCCTACATATATAAAGACTAGTCAAGGGAATCGGGGCAACGCGTCCTGGTGAAAACGGGCCATCAATTTTACATTGCACCCTATGGAAATTTGGGCGCGAAATCGGTAAAACCGTAATGACTCTATTAATTCGCAACAAACCGGTGCGCTTTTTATAGGGTTTATAGGTGTTAGGAAGGTACATATTTGTGCCAAATAAGAGTGCGCTGCATGCAGTACATGTGGAGATATAAGGGCTGAAAATGGGTCTGTAGACGTCGTCTGATGAACAAAGAGATTGAAAAAGACAAAAGGTGACCTTCACCGATTGGATTGAAAATGGTGCCAAGAGATACTTTAGGACCATACTTACAATTAGTGATATTATTCAGAAAAATCGGACTATCCGTTAATAAGTTATTAGGGGTCAAACATTGGTAAATATCAACTTCCAACGCCCAGAACTCGAAAACGAGGCTCTCAGAATTTTCGTCCAGTTGCCCCAGTGACTCATGGCCCCAGGCCTTTCATCTGGCACAGGTTTCATTCCAATCGGTGAAGGTCGCATTTGACTCAAATAAGCAGTCCAAAGTTGGTGAGGAATATCCAATATTTTGACTCTTAATAACTCACTTATTTGTCGTCCGATTTGGCTGAAATTTAGAACGTTTGTAGCCCTTATCCATACCAACAAGCCTGCAAAATATGGTAGCGGTCAATAGAAAAGCACGTGCAATATGGGCCGCCAAACATTTCATAAATAAATCGTTTTACGCCTATAGCAGGCAAAGGAAAGCACCGACGGTGCTGCAAATACATGCGCATGCGCAGATCATTAATGCCTACATATATAAAGACTAGTCAAGGGAATCGGGGCAACGCGTCCTGGTGAAAACGGGCCATCAATTTTACATTGCACCCTATGGAAATTTGGGCGCGAAATCGGTAAAACCGTAATGACTCTATTAATTCGCAACAAACCGGTGCGCTTTTTATAGGGTTTATAGGTGTTAGGAAGGTACATATTTGTGCCAAATAAGAGTGCGCTGCATGCAGTACATGTGGAGATATAAGGGCTGAAAATGGGTCTGTAGACGTCGTCTGATGAACAAAGAGATTGAAAAAGACAAAAGGTGACCTTCACCGATTGGATTGAAAATGGTGCCAAGAGATACTTTAGGACCATACTTACAATTAGTGATATTATTCAGAAAAATCGGACTATCCGTTAATAAGTTATTAGGGGTCAAACATTGGTAAATATCAACTTCCAACGCCCAGAACTCGAAAACGAGGCTCTCAGAATTTTCGTCCAGTTGCCCCAGTGACTCATGGCCCCAGGCCTTTCATCTGGCACAGGTTTCATTCCAATCGGTGAAGGTCGCATTTGACTCAAATAAGCAGTCCAAAGTTGGTGAGGAATATCCAATATTTTGACTCTTAATAACTCACTTATTTGTCGTCCGATTTGGCTGAAATTTAGAACGTTTGTAGCCCTTATCCATACCAACAAGCCTGCAAAATATGGTAGCGGTCAATAGAAAAGCACGTGCAATATGGGCCGCCAAACATTTCATAAATAAATCGTTTTACGCCTATAGCAGGCAAAGGAAAGCACCGACGGTGCTGCAAATACATGCGCATGCGCAGATCATTAATGCCTACATATATAAAGACTAGTCAAGGGAATCGGGGCAACGCGTCCTGGTGAAAACGGGCCATCAATTTTACATTGCACCCTATGGAAATTTGGGCGCGAAATCGGTAAAACCGTAATGACTCTATTAATTCGCAACAAACCGGTGCGCTTTTTATAGGGTTTATAGGTGTTAGGAAGGTACATATTTGTGCCAAATAAGAGTGCGCTGCATGCAGTACATGTGGAGATATAAGGGCTGAAAATGGGTCTGTAGACGTCGTCTGATGAACAAAGAGATTGAAAAAGACAAAAGGTGACCTTCACCGATTGGATTGAAAATGGTGCCAAGAGATACTTTAGGACCATACTTACAATTAGTGATATTATTCAGAAAAATCGGACTATCCGTTAATAAGTTATTAGGGGTCAAACATTGGTAAATATCAACTTCTAACGCCCAGAACTCGAAAACGAGGCTCTCAGAATTTTCGTCCAGTTGCCCCAGTGACTCATGGCCCCAGGCCTTTCATCTGGCACAGGTTTCATTCCAATCGGTGAAGGTCGCATTTGACTCAAATAAGCAGACCAAAGTTGGTGAGGAATATCCAATATTTTGACTCTTAATAACTCACTTATTTGTCGTCCGATTTGGCTGAAATTTAGAACGTTTGTAGCCCTTATCCATACCAACAAGCCTGCAAAATATGGTAGCGGTCAATAGAAAAGCACGTGCAATATGGGCCGCCAAACATTACATAAATAAATCGTTTTACGCCTATAGCAGGCAAAGGAAAGCACCGACGGTGCTGCAAATACATGCGCATGCGCAGATCATTAATGCCTACATATATAAAGACTAGTCAAGGGAATCGGGGCAACGCGTCCTGGTGAAAACGGGCCATCAATTTTACATTGCACCCTATGGAAATTTGGGCGCGAAATCGGTAAAACCGTAATGACTCTATTAATTCGCAACAAACCGGTGCGCTTTTTATAGGGTTTATAGGTGTTAGGAAGGTACATATTTGTGCCAAATAAGAGTGCGCTGCATGCAGTACATGTGGAGATATAAGGGCTGAAAATGGGTCTGTAGACGTCGTCTGATGAACAAAGAGATTGAAAAAGACAAAAGGTGACCTTCACCGATTGGATTGAAAATGGTGCCAAGAGATACTTTAGGACCATACTTACAATTAGTGATATTATTCAGAAAAATCGGACTATCCGTTAATAAGTTATTAGGGGTCAAACATTGGTAAATATCAACTTCCAACGCCCAGAACTCGAAAACGAGGCTCTCAGAATTTTCGTCCAGTTGCCCCAGTGACTCATGGCCCCAGGCCTTTCATCTGGCACAGGTTTCATTCCAATCGGTGAAGGTCGCATTTGACTCAAATAAGCAGTCCAAAGTTGGTGAGGAATATCCAATATTTTGACTCTTAATAACTCACTTATTTGTCGTCCGATTTGGCTGAAATTTAGAACGTTTGTAGCCCTTATCCATACCAACAAGCCTGCAAAATATGGTAGCGGTCAATAGAAAAGCACGTGCAATATGGGCCGCCAAACATTTCATAAATAAATCGTTTTACGCCTATAGCAGGCAAAGGAAAGCACCGACGGTGCTGCAAATACATGCGCATGCGCAGATCATTAATGCCTACATATATAAAGACTAGTCAAGGGAATCGGGGCAACGCGTCCTGGTGAAAACGGGCCATCAATTTTACATTGCACCCTATGGAAATTTGGGCGCGAAATCGGTAAAACCGTAATGACTCTATTAATTCGCAACAAACCGGTGCGCTTTTTATAGGGTTTATAGGTGTTAGGAAGGTACATATTTGTGCCAAATAAGAGTGCGCTGCATGCAGTACATGTGGAGATATAAGGGCTGAAAATGGGTCTGTAGACGTCGTCTGATGAACAAAGAGATTGAAAAAGACAAAAGGTGACCTTCACCGATTGGATTGAAAATGGTGCCAAGAGATACTTTAGGACCATACTTACAATTAGTGATATTATTCAGAAAAATCGGACTATCCGTTAATAAGTTATTAGGGGTCAAACATTGGTAAATATCAACTTCCAACGCCCAGAACTCGAAAACGAGGCTCTCAGAATTTTCGTCCAGTTGCCCCAGTGACTCATGGCCCCAGGCCTTTCATCTGGCACAGGTTTCATTCCAATCGGTGAAGGTCGCATTTGACTCAAATAAGCAGTCCAAAGTTGGTGAGGAATATCCAATATTTTGACTCTTAATAACTCACTTATTTGTCGTCCGATTTGGCTGAAATTTAGAACGTTTGTAGCCCTTATCCATACCAACAAGCCTGCAAAATATGGTAGCGGTCAATAGAAAAGCACGTGCAATATGGGCCGCCAAACATTTCATAAATAAATCGTTTTACGCCTATAGCAGGCAAAGGAAAGCACCGACGGTGCTGCAAATACATGCGCATGCGCAGATCATTAATGCCTACATATATAAAGACTAGTCAAGGGAATCGGGGCAACGCGTCCTGGTGAAAACGGGCCATCAATTTTACATTGCACCCTATGGAAATTTGGGCGCGAAATCGGTAAAACCGTAATGACTCTATTAATTCGCAACAAACCGGTGCGCTTTTTATAGGGTTTATAGGTGTTAGGAAGGTACATATTTGTGCCAAATAAGAGTGCGCTGCATGCAGTACATGTGGAGATATAAGGGCTGAAAATGGGTCTGTAGACGTCGTCTGATGAACAAAGAGATTGAAAAAGACAAAAGGTGACCTTCACCGATTGGATTGAAAATGGTGCCAAGAGATACTTTAGGACCATACTTACAATTAGTGATATTATTCAGAAAAATCGGACTATCCGTTAATAAGTTATTAGGGGTCAAACATTGGTAAATATCAACTTCCAACGCCCAGAACTCGAAAACGAGGCTCTCAGAATTTTCGTCCAGTTGCCCCAGTGACTCATGGCCCCAGGCCTTTCATCTGGCACAGGTTTCATTCCAATCGGTGAAGGTCGCATTTGACTCAAATAAGCAGTCCAAAGTTGGTGAGGAATATCCAATATTTTGACTCTTAATAACTCACTTATTTGTCGTCCGATTTGGCTGAAATTTAGAACGTTTGTAGCCCTTATCCATACCAACAAGCCTGCAAAATATGGTAGCGGTCAATAGAAAAGCACGTGCAATATGGGCCGCCAAACATTTCATAAATAAATCGTTTTACGCCTATAGCAGGCAAAGGAAAGCACCGACGGTGCTGCAAATACATGCGCATGCGCAGATCATTAATGCCTACATATATAAAGACTAGTCAAGGGAATCGGGGCAACGCGTCCTGGTGAAAACGGGCCATCAATTTTACATTGCACCCTATGGAAATTTGGGCGCGAAATCGGTAAAACCGTAATGACTCTATTAATTCGCAACAAACCGGTGCGCTTTTTATAGGGTTTATAGGTGTTAGGAAGGTACATATTTGTGCCAAATAAGAGTGCGTTGCATGCAGTACATGTGGAGATATAAGGGCTGAAAATGGGTCTGTAGACGTCGTCTGATGAACAAAGAGATTGAAAAAGACAAAAGGTGACCTTCACCGATTGGATTGAAAATGGTGCCAAGAGATACTTTAGGACCATACTTACAATTAGTGATATTATTCAGAAAAATCGGACTATCCGTTAATAAGTTATTAGGGGTCAAACATTGGTAAATATCAACTTCCAACGCCCAGAACTCGAAAACGAGGCTCTCAGAATTTTCGTCCAGTTGCCCCAGTGACTCATGGCCCCAGGCCTTTCATCTGGCACAGGTTTCATTCCAATCGGTGAAGGTCGCATTTGACTCAAATAAGCAGTCCAAAGTTGGTGAGGAATATCCAATATTTTGACTCTTAATAACTCACTTATTTGTCGTCCGATTTGGCTGAAATTTAGAACGTTTGTAGCCCTTATCCATACCAACAAGCCTGCAAAATATGGTAGCGGTCAATAGAAAAGCACGTGCAATATGGGCCGCCAAACATTTCATAAATAAATCGTTTTACGCCTATAGCAGGCAAAGGAAAGCACCGACGGTGCTGCAAATACATGCGCATGCGCAGATCATTAATGCCTACATATATAAAGACTAGTCAAGGGAATCGGGGCAACGCGTCCTGGTGAAAACGGGCCATCAATTTTACATTGCACCCTATGGAAATTTGGGCGCGAAATCGGTAAAACCGTAATGACTCTATTAATTCGCAACAAACCGGTGCGCTTTTTATAGGGTTTATAGGTGTTAGGAAGGTACATATTTGTGCCAAATAAGAGTGCGCTGCATGCAGTACATGTGGAGATATAAGGGCTGAAAATGGGTCTGTAGACGTCGTCTGATGAACAAAGAGATTGAAAAAGACAAAAGGTGACCTTCACCGATTGGATTGAAAATGGTGCCAAGAGATACTTTAGGACCATACTTACAATTAGTGATATTATTCAGAAAAATCGGACTATCCGTTAATAAGTTATTAGGGGTCAAACATTGGTAAATATCAACTTCCAACGCCCAGAACTCGAAAACGAGGCTCTCAGAATTTTCGTCCAGTTGCCCCAGTGACTCATGGCCCCAGGCCTTTCATCTGGCACAGGTTTCATTCCAATCGGTGAAGGTCGCATTTGACTCAAATAAGCAGTCCAAAGTTGGTGAGGAATATCCAATATTTTGACTCTTAATAACTCACTTATTTGTCGTCCGATTTGGCTGAAATTTAGAACGTTTGTAGCCCTTATCCATACCAACAAGCCTGCAAAATATGGTAGCGGTCAATAGAAAAGCACGTGCAATATGGGCCGCCAAACATTTCATAAATAAATCGTTTTACGCCTATAGCAGGCAAAGGAAAGCACCGACGGTGCTGCAAATACATGCGCATGCGCAGATCATTAATGCCTACATATATAAAGACTAGTCAAGGGAATCGGGGCAACGCGTCCTGGTGAAAACGGGCCATCAATTTTACATTGCACCCTATGGAAATTTGGGCGCGAAATCGGTAAAACCGTAATGACTCTATTAATTCGCAACAAACCGGTGCGCTTTTTATAGGGTTTATAGGTGTTAGGAAGGTACATATTTGTGCCAAATAAGAGTGCGCTGCATGCAGTACATGTGGAGATATAAGGGCTGAAAATGGGTCTGTAGACGTCGTCTGATGAACAAAGAGATTGAAAAAGACAAAAGGTGACCTTCACCGATTGGATTGAAAATGGTGCCAAGAGATACTTTAGGACCATACTTACAATTAGTGATATTATTCAGAAAAATCGGACTATCCGTTAATAAGTTATTAGGGGTCAAACATTGGTAAATATCAACTTCCAACGCCCAGAACTCGAAAACGAGGCTCTCAGAATTTTCGTCCAGTTGCCCCAGTGACTCATGGCCCCAGGCCTTTCATCTGGCACAGGTTTCATTCCAATCGGTGAAGGTCGCATTTGACTCAAATAAGCAGTCCAAAGTTGGTGAGGAATATCCAATATTTTGACTCTTAATAACTCACTTATTTGTCGTCCGATTTGGCTGAAATTTAGAACGTTTGTAGCCCTTATCCATACCAACAAGCCTGCAAAATATGGTAGCGGTCAATAGAAAAGCACGTGCAATATGGGCCGCCAAACATTTCATAAATAAATCGTTTTACGCCTATAGCAGGCAAAGGAAAGCACCGACGGTGCTGCAAATACATGCGCATGCGCAGATCATTAATGCCTACATATATAAAGACTAGTCAAGGGAATCGGGGCAACGCGTCCTGGTGAAAACGGGCCATCAATTTTACATTGCACCCTATGGAAATTTGGGCGCGAAATCGGTAAAACCGTAATGACTCTATTAATTCGCAACAAACCGGTGCGCTTTTTATAGGGTTTATAGGTGTTAGGAAGGTACATATTTGTGCCAAATAAGAGTGCGCTGCATGCAGTACATGTGGAGATATAAGGGCTGAAAATGGGTCTGTAGACGTCGTCTGATGAACAAAGAGATTGAAAAAGACAAAAGGTGACCTTCACCGATTGGATTGAAAATGGTGCCAAGAGATACTTTAGGACCATACTTACAATTAGTGATATTATTCAGAAAAATCGGACTATCCGTTAATAAGTTATTAGGGGTCAAACATTGGTAAATATCAACTTCCAACGCCCAGAACTCGAAAACGAGGCTCTCAGAATTTTCGTCCAGTTGCCCCAGTGACTCATGGCCCCAGGCCTTTCATCTGGCACAGGTTTCATTCCAATCGGTGAAGGTCGCATTTGACTCAAATAAGCAGTCCAAAGTTGGTGAGGAATATCCAATATTTTGACTCTTAATAACTCACTTATTTGTCGTCCGATTTGGCTGAAATTTAGAACGTTTGTAGCCCTTATCCATACCAACAAGCCTGCAAAATATGGTAGCGGTCAATAGAAAAGCACGTGCAATATGGGCCGCCAAACATTTCATAAATAAATCGTTTTACGCCTATAGCAGGCAAAGGAAAGCACCGACGGTGCTGCAAATACATGCGCATGCGCAGATCATTAATGCCTACATATATAAAGACTAGTCAAGGGAATCGGGGCAACGCGTCCTGGTGAAAACGGGCCATCAATTTTACATTGCACCCTATGGAAATTTGGGCGCGAAATCGGTAAAACCGTAATGACTCTATTAATTCGCAACAAACCGGTGCGCTTTTTATAGGGTTTATAGGTGTTAGGAAGGTACATATTTGTGCCAAATAAGAGTGCGCTGCATGCAGTACATGTGGAGATATAAGGGCTGAAAATGGGTCTGTAGACGTCGTCTGATGAACAAAGAGATTGAAAAAGACAAAAGGTGACCTTCACCGATTGGATTGAAAATGGTGCCAAGAGATACTTTAGGACCATACTTACAATTAGTGATATTATTCAGAAAAATCGGACTATCCGTTAATAAGTTATTAGGGGTCAAACATTGGTAAATATCAACTTCCAACGCCCAGAACTCGAAAACGAGGCTCTCAGAATTTTCGTCCAGTTGCCCCAGTGACTCATGGCCCCAGGCCTTTCATCTGGCACAGGTTTCATTCCAATCGGTGAAGGTCGCATTTGACTCAAATAAGCAGTCCAAAGTTGGTGAGGAATATCCAATATTTTGACTCTTAATAACTCACTTATTTGTCGTCCGATTTGACTGAAATTTAGAACGTTTGTAGCCCTTATCCATACCAACAAGCCTGCAAAATATGGTAGCGGTCAATAGAAAAGCACGTGCAATATGGGCCGCCAAACATTTCATAAATAAATCGTTTTACGCCTATAGCAGGCAAAGGAAAGCACCGACGGTGCTGCAAATACATGCGCATGCGCAGATCATTAATGCCTACATATATAAAGACTAGTCAAGGGAATCGGGGCAACGCGTCCTGGTGAAAACGGGCCATCAATTTTACATTGCACCCTATGGAAATTTGGGCGCGAAATCGGTAAAACCGTAATGACTCTATTAATTCGCAACAAACCGGTGCGCTTTTTATAGGGTTTATAGGTGTTAGGAAGGTACATATTTGTGCCAAATAAGAGTGCGCTGCATGCAGTACATGTGGAGATATAAGGGCTGAAAATGGGTCTGTAGACGTCGTCTGATGAACAAAGAGATTGAAAAAGACAAAAGGTGACCTTCACCGATTGGATTGAAAATGGTGCCAAGAGATACTTTAGGACCATACTTACAATTAGTGATATTATTCAGAAAAATCGGACTATCCGTTAATAAGTTATTAGGGGTCAAACATTGGTAAATATCAACTTCCAACGCCCAGAACTCGAAAACGAGGCTCTCAGAATTTTCGTCCAGTTGCCCCAGTGACTCATGGCCCCAGGCCTTTCATCTGGCACAGGTTTCATTCCAATCGGTGAAGGTCGCATTTGACTCAAATAAGCAGTCCAAAGTTGGTGAGGAATATCCAATATTTTGACTCTTAATAACTCACTTATTTGTCGTCCGATTTGGCTGAAATTTAGAACGTTTGTAGCCCTTATCCATACCAACAAGCCTGCAAAATATGGTAGCGGTCAATAGAAAAGCACGTGCAATATGGGCCGCCAAACATTTCATAAATAAATCGTTTTACGCCTATAGCAGGCAAAGGAAAGCACCGACGGTGCTGCAAATACATGCGCATGCGCAGATCATTAATGCCTACATATATAAAGACTAGTCAAGGGAATCGGGGCAACGCGTCCTGGTGAAAACGGGCCATCAATTTTACATTGCACCCTATGGAAATTTGGGCGCGAAATCGGTAAAACCGTAATGACTCTATTAATTCGCAACAAACCGGTGCGCTTTTTATAGGGTTTATAGGTGTTAGGAAGGTACATATTTGTGCCAAATAAGAGTGCGCTGCATGCAGTACATGTGGAGATATAAGGGCTGAAAATGGGTCTGTAGACGTCGTCTGATGAACAAAGAGATTGAAAAAGACAAAAGGTGACCTTCACCGATTGGATTGAAAATGGTGCCAAGAGATACTTTAGGACCATACTTACAATTAGTGATATTATTCAGAAAAATCGGACTATCCGTTAATAAGTTATTAGGGGTCAAACATTGGTAAATATCAACTTCCAACGCCCAGAACTCGAAAACGAGGCTCTCAGAATTTTCGTCCAGTTGCCCCAGTGACTCATGGCCCCAGGCCTTTCATCTGGCACAGGTTTCATTCCAATCGGTGAAGGTCGCATTTGACTCAAATAAGCAGTCCAAAGTTGGTGAGGAATATCCAATATTTTGACTCTTAATAACTCACTTATTTGTCGTCCGATTTGGCTGAAATTTAGAACGTTTGTAGCCCTTATCCATACCAACAAGCCTGCAAAATATGGTAGCGGTCAATAGAAAAGCACGTGCAATATGGGCCGCCAAACATTTCATAAATAAATCGTTTTACGCCTATAGCAGGCAAAGGAAAGCACCGACGGTGCTGCAAATACATGCGCATGCGCAGATCATTAATGCCTACATATATAAAGACTAGTCAAGGGAATCGGGGCAACGCGTCCTGGTGAAAACGGGCCATCAATTTTACATTGCACCCTATGGAAATTTGGGCGCGAAATCGGTAAAACCGTAATGACTCTATTAATTCGCAACAAACCGGTGCGCTTTTTATAGGGTTTATAGGTGTTAGGAAGGTACATATTTGTGCCAAATAAGAGTGCGCTGCATGCAGTACATGTGGAGATATAAGGGCTGAAAATGGGTCTGTAGACGTCGTCTGATGAACAAAGAGATTGAAAAAGACAAAAGGTGACCTTCACCGATTGGATTGAAAATGGTGCCAAGAGATACTTTAGGACCATACTTACAATTAGTGATATTATTCAGAAAAATCGGACTATCCGTTAATAAGTTATTAGGGGTCAAACATTGGTAAATATCAACTTCCAACGCCCAGAACTCGAAAACGAGGCTCTCAGAATTTTCGTCCAGTTGCCCCAGTGACTCATGGCCCCAGGCCTTTCATCTGGCACAGGTTTCATTCCAATCGGTGAAGGTCGCATTTGACTCAAATAAGCAGTCCAAAGTTGGTGAGGAATATCCAATATTTTGACTCTTAATAACTCACTTATTTGTCGTCCGATTTGGCTGAAATTTAGAACGTTTGTAGCCCTTATCCATACCAACAAGCCTGCAAAATATGGTAGCGGTCAATAGAAAAGCACGTGCAATATGGGCCGCCAAACATTTCATAAATAAATCGTTTTACGCCTATAGCAGGCAAAGGAAAGCACCGACGGTGCTGCAAATACATGCGCATGCGCAGATCATTAATGCCTACATATATAAAGACTAGTCAAGGGAATCGGGGCAACGCGTCCTGGTGAAAACGGGCCATCAATTTTACATTGCACCCTATGGAAATTTGGGCGCGAAATCGGTAAAACCGTAATGACTCTATTAATTCGCAACAAACCGGTGCGCTTTTTATAGGGTTTATAGGTGTTAGGAAGGTTCATATTTGTGCCAAATAAGAGTGCGCTGCATGCAGTACATGTGGAGATATAAGGGCTGAAAATGGGTCTGTAGACGTCGTCTGATGAACAAAGAGATTGAAAAAGACAAAAGGTGACCTTCACCGATTGGATTGAAAATGGTGCCAAGAGATACTTTAGGACCATACTTACAATTAGTGATATTATTCAGAAAAATCGGACTATCCGTTAATAAGTTATTAGGGGTCAAACATTGGTAAATATCAACTTCCAACGCCCAGAACTCGAAAACGAGGCTCTCAGAATTTTCGTCCAGTTGCCCCAGTGACTCATGGCCCCAGGCCTTTCATCTGGCACAGGTTTCATTCCAATCGGTGAAGGTCGCATTTGACTCAAATAAGCAGTCCAAAGTTGGTGAGGAATATCCAATATTTTGACTCTTAATAACTCACTTATTTGTCGTCCAATTTGGCTGAAATTTAGAACGTTTGTAGCCCTTATCCATACCAACAAGCCTGCAAAATATGGTAGCGGTCAATAGAAAAGCACGTGCAATATGGGCCGCCAAACATTTCATAAATAAATCGTTTTACGCCTATAGCAGGCAAAGGAAAGCACCGACGGTGCTGCAAATACATGCGCATGCGCAGATCATTAATGCCTACATATATAAAGACTAGTCAAGGGAATCGGGGCAACGCGTCCTGGTGAAAACGGGCCATCAATTTTACATTGCACCCTATGGAAATTTGGGCGCGAAATCGGTAAAACCGTAATGACTCTATTAATTCGCAACAAACCGGTGCGCTTTTTATAGGGTTTATAGGTGTTAGGAAGGTACATATTTGTGCCAAATAAGAGTGCGCTGCATGCAGTACATGTGGAGATATAAGGGCTGAAAATGGGTCTGTAGACGTCGTCTGATGAACAAAGAGATTGAAAAAGACAAAAGGTGACCTTCACCGATTGGATTGAAAATGGTGCCAAGAGATACTTTAGGACCATACTTACAATTAGTGATATTATTCAGAAAAATCGGACTATCCGTTAATAAGTTATTAGGGGTCAAACATTGGTAAATATCAACTTCCAACGCCCAGAACTCGAAAACGAGGCTCTCAGAATTTTCGTCCAGTTGCCCCAGTGACTCATGGCCCCAGGCCTTTCATCTGGCACAGGTTTCATTCCAATCGGTGAAGGTCGCATTTGACTCAAATAAGCAGTCCAAAGTTGGTGAGGAATATCCAATATTTTGACTCTTAATAACTCACTTATTTGTCGTCCGATTTGGCTGAAATTTAGAACGTTTGTAGCCCTTATCCATACCAACAAGCCTGCAAAATATGGTAGCGGTCAATAGAAAAGCACGTGCAATATGGGCCGCCAAACATTTCATAAATAAATCGTTTTACGCCTATAGCAGGCAAAGGAAAGCACCGACGGTGCTGCAAATACATGCGCATGCGCAGATCATTAATGCCTACATATATAAAGACTAGTCAAGGGAATCGGGGCAACGCGTCCTGGTGAAAACGGGCCATCAATTTTACATTGCACCCTATGGAAATTTGGGCGCGAAATCGGTAAAACCGTAATGACTCTATTAATTCGCAACAAACCGGTGCGCTTTTTATAGGGTTTATAGGTGTTAGGAAGGTACATATTTGTGCCAAATAAGAGTGCGCTGCATGCAGTACATGTGGAGATATAAGGGCTGAAAATGGGTCTGTAGACGTCGTCTGATGAACAAAGAGATTGAAAAAGACAAAAGGTGACCTTCACCGATTGGATTGAAAATGGTGCCAAGAGATACTTTAGGACCATACTTACAATTAGTGATATTATTCAGAAAAATCGGACTATCCGTTAATAAGTTATTAGGGGTCAAACATTGGTAAATATCAACTTCCAACGCACAGAACTCGAAAACGAGGCTCTCAGAATTTTCGTCCAGTTGCCCCAGTGACTCATGGCCCCAGGCCTTTCATCTGGCACAGGTTTCATTCCAATCGGTGAAGGTCGCATTTGACTCAAATAAGCAGTCCAAAGTTGGTGAGGAATATCCAATATTTTGACTCTTAATAACTCACTTATTTGTCGTCCGATTTGGCTGAAATTTAGAACGTTTGTAGCCCTTATCCATACCAACAAGCCTGCAAAATATGGTAGCGGTCAATAGAAAAGCACGTGCAATATGGGCCGCCAAACATTTCATAAATAAATCGTTTTACGCCTATAGCAGGCAAAGGAAAGCACCGACGGTGCTGCAAATACATGCGCATGCGCAGATCATTAATGCCTACATATATAAAGACTAGTCAAGGGAATCGGGGCAACGCGTCCTGGTGAAAACGGGCCATCAATTTTACATTGCACCCTATGGAAATTTGGGCGCGAAATCGGTAAAACCGTAATGACTCTATTAATTCGCAACAAACCGGTGCGCTTTTTATAGGGTTTATAGGTGTTAGGAAGGTTCATATTTGTGCCAAATAAGAGTGCGCTGCATGCAGTACATGTGGAGATATAAGGGCTGAAAATGGGTCTGTAGACGTCGTCTGATGAACAAAGAGATTGAAAAAGACAAAAGGTGACCTTCACCGATTGGATTGAAAATGGTGCCAAGAGATACTTTAGGACCATACTTACAATTAGTGATATTATTCAGAAAAATCGGACTATCCGTTAATAAGTTATTAGGGGTCAAACATTGGTAAATATCAACTTCCAACGCCCAGAACTCGAAAACGAGGCTCTCAGAATTTTCGTCCAGTTGCCCCAGTGACTCATGGCCCCAGGCCTTTCATCTGGCACAGGTTTCATTCCAATCGGTGAAGGTCGCATTTGACTCAAATAAGCAGTCCAAAGTTGGTGAGGAATATCCAATATTTTGACTCTTAATAACTCACTTATTTGTCGTCCGATTTGGCTGAAATTTAGAACGTTTGTAGCCCTTATCCATACCAACAAGCCTGCAAAATATGGTAGCGGTCAATAGAAAAGCACGTGCAATATGGGCCGCCAAACATTTCATAAATAAATCGTTTTACGCCTATAGCAGGCAAAGGAAAGCACCGACGGTGCTGCAAATACATGCGCATGCGCAGATCATTAATGCCTACATATATAAAGACTAGTCAAGGGAATCGGGGCAACGCGTCCTGGTGAAAACGGGCCATCAATTTTACATTGCACCCTATGGAAATTTGGGCGCGAAATCGGTAAAACCGTAATGACTCTATTAATTCGCAACAAACCGGTGCGCTTTTTATAGGGTTTATAGGTGTTAGGAAGGTACATATTTGTGCCAAATAAGAGTGCGCTGCATGCAGTACATGTGGAGATATAAGGGCTGAAAATGGGTCTGTAGACGTCGTCTGATGAACAAAGAGATTGAAAAAGACAAAAGGTGACCTTCACCGATTGGATTGAAAATGGTGCCAAGAGATACTTTAGGACCATACTTACAATTAGTGATATTATTCAGAAAAATCGGACTATCCGTTAATAAGTTATTAGGGGTCAAACATTGGTAAATATCAACTTCCAACGCCCAGAACTCGAAAACGAGGCTCTCAGAATTTTCGTCCAGTTGCCCCAGTGACTCATGGCCCCAGGCCTTTCATCTGGCACAGGTTTCATTCCAATCGGTGAAGGTCGCATTTGACTCAAATAAGCAGTCCAAAGTTGGTGAGGAATATCCAATATTTTGACTCTTAATAACTCACTTATTTGTCGTCCGATTTGGCTGAAATTTAGAACGTTTGTAGCCCTTATCCATACCAACAAGCCTGCAAAATATGGTAGCGGTCAATAGAAAAGCACGTGCAATATGGGCCGCCAAACATTTCATAAATAAATCGTTTTACGCCTATAGCAGGCAAAGGAAAGCACCGACGGTGCTGCAAATACATGCGCATGCGCAGATCATTAATGCCTACATATATAAAGACTAGTCAAGGGAATCGGGGCAACGCGTCCTGGTGAAAACGGGCCATCAATTTTACATTGCACCCTATGGAAATTTGGGCGCGAAATCGGTAAAACCGTAATGACTCTATTAATTCGCAACAAACCGGTGCGCTTTTTATAGGGTTTATAGGTGTTAGGAAGGTACATATTTGTGCCAAATAAGAGTGCGCTGCATGCAGTACATGTGGAGATATAAGGGCTGAAAATGGGTCTGTAGACGTCGTCTGATGAACAAAGAGATTGAAATAGACAAAAGGTGACCTTCACCGATTGGATTGAAAATGGTGCCAAGAGATACTTTAGGACCATACTTACAATTAGTGATATTATTCAGAAAAATCGGACTATCCGTTAATAAGTTATTAGGGGTCAAACATTGGTAAATATCAACTTCCAACGCCCAGAACTCGAAAACGAGGCTCTCAGAATTTTCGTCCAGTTGCCCCAGTGACTCATGGCCCCAGGCCTTTCATCTGGCACAGGTTTCATTCCAATCGGTGAAGGTCGCATTTGACTCAAATAAGCAGTCCAAAGTTGGTGAGGAATATCCAATATTTTGACTCTTAATAACTCACTTATTTGTCGTCCGATTTGGCTGAAATTTAGAACGTTTGTAGCCCTTATCCATACCAACAAGCCTGCAAAATATGGTAGCGGTCAATAGAAAAGCACGTGCAATATGGGCCGCCAAACATTTCATAAATAAATCGTTTTACGCCTATAGCAGGCAAAGGAAAGCACCGACGGTGCTGCAAATACATGCGCATGCGCAGATCATTAATGCCTACATATATAAAGACTAGTCAAGGGAATCGGGGCAACGCGTCCTGGTGAAAACGGGCCATCAATTTTACATTGCACCCTATGGAAATTTGGGCGCGAAATCGGTAAAACCGTAATGACTCTATTAATTCGCAACAAACCGGTGCGCTTTTTATAGGGTTTATAGGTGTTAGGAAGGTACATATTTGTGCCAAATAAGAGTGCGCTGCATGCAGTACATGTGGAGATATAAGGGCTGAAAATGGGTCTGTAGACGTCGTCTGATGAACAAAGAGATTGAAAAAGACAAAAGGTGACCTTCACTGATTGGATTGAAAATGGTGCCAAGAGATACTTTAGGACCATACTTACAATTAGTGATATTATTCAGAAAAATCGGACTATCCGTTAATAAGTTATTAGGGGTCAAACATTGGTAAATATCAACTTCCAACGCCCAGAACTCGAAAACGAGGCTCTCAGAATTTTCGTCCAGTTGCCCCAGTGACTCATGGCCCCAGGCCTTTCATCTGGCACAGGTTTCATTCCAATCGGTGAAGGTCGCATTTGACTCAAATAAGCAGTCCAAAGTTGGTGAGGAATATCCAATATTTTGACTCTTAATAACTCACTTATTTGTCGTCCGATTTGGCTGAAATTTAGAACGTTTGTAGCCCTTATCCATACCAACAAGCCTGCAAAATATGGTAGCGGTCAATAGAAAAGCACGTGCAATATGGGCCGCCAAACATTTCATAAATAAATCGTTTTACGCCTATAGCAGGCAAAGGAAAGCACCGACGGTGCTGCAAATACATGCGCATGCGCAGATCATTAATGCCTACATATATAAAGACTAGTCAAGGGAATCGGGGCAACGCGTCCTGGTGAAAACGGGCCATCAATTTTACATTGCACCCTATGGAAATTTGGGCGCGAAATCGGTAAAACCGTAATGACTCTATTAATTCGCAACAAACCGGTGCGCTTTTTATAGGGTTTATAGGTGTTAGGAAGGTACATATTTGTGCCAAATAAGAGTGCGCTGCATGCAGTACATGTGGAGATATAAGGGCTGAAAATGGGTCTGTAGACGTCGTCTGATGAACAAAGAGATTGAAAAAGACAAAAGGTGACCTTCACCGATTGGATTGAAAATGGTGCCAAGAGATACTTTAGGACCATACTTACAATTAGTGATATTATTCAGAAAAATCGGACTATCCGTTAATAAGTTATTAGGGGTCAAACATTGGTAAATATCAACTTCCAACGCACAGAACTCGAAAACGAGGCTCTCAGAATTTTCGTCCAGTTGCCCCAGTGACTCATGGCCCCAGGCCTTTCATCTGGCACAGGTTTCATTCCAATCGGTGAAGGTCGCATTTGACTCAAATAAGCAGTCCAAAGTTGGTGAGGAATATCCAATATTTTGACTCTTAATAACTCACTTATTTGTCGTCCGATTTGGCTGAAATTTAAAACGTTTGTAGCCCTTATCCATACCAACAAGCCTGCAAAATATGGTAGCGGTCAATAGAAAAGCACGTGCAATATGGGCCGCCAAACATTTCATAAATAAATCGTTTTACGCCTATAGCAGGCAAAGGAAAGCACCGACGGTGCTGCAAATACATGCGCATGCGCAGATCATTAATGCCTACATATATAAAGACTAGTCAAGGGAATCGGGGCAACGCGTCCTGGTGAAAACGGGCCATCAATTTTACATTGCACCCTATGGAAATTTGGGCGCGAAATCGGTAAAACCGTAATGACTCTATTAATTCGCAACAAACCGGTGCGCTTTTTATAGGGTTTATAGGTGTTAGGAAGGTACATATTTGTGCCAAATAAGAGTGCGCTGCATGCAGTACATGTGGAGATATAAGGGCTGAAAATGGGTCTGTAGACGTCGTCTGATGAACAAAGAGATTGAAAAAGACAAAAGGTGACCTTCACCGATTGGATTGAAAATGGTGCCAAGAGATACTTTAGGACCATACTTACAATTAGTGATATTATTCAGAAAAATCGGACTATCCGTTAATAAGTTATTAGGGGTCAAACATTGGTAAATATCAACTTCCAACGCCCAGAACTCGAAAACGAGGCTCTCAGAATTTTCGTCCAGTTGCCCCAGTGACTCATGGCCCCAGGCCTTTCATCTGGCACAGGTTTCATTCCAATCGGTGAAGGTCGCATTTGACTCAAATAAGCAGTCCAAAGTTGGTGAGGAATATCCAATATTTTGACTCTTAATAACTCACTTATTTGTCGTCCGATTTGGCTGAAATTTAGAACGTTTGTAGCCCTTATCCATACCAACAAGCCTGCAAAATATGGTAGCGGTCAATAGAAAAGCACGTGCAATATGGGCCGCCAAACATTTCATAAATAAATCGTTTTACGCCTATAGCAGGCAAAGGAAAGCACCGACGGTGCTGCAAATACATGCGCATGCGCAGATCATTAATGCCTACATATATAAAGACTAGTCAAGGGAATCGGGGCAACGCGTCCTGGTGAAAACGGGCCATCAATTTTACATTGCACCCTATGGAAATTTGGGCGCGAAATCGGTAAAACCGTAATGACTCTATTAATTCGCAACAAACCGGTGCGCTTTTTATAGGGTTTATAGGTGTTAGGAAGGTACATATTTGTGCCAAATAAGAGTGCGCTGCATGCAGTACATGTGGAGATATAAGGGCTGAAAATGGGTCTGTAGACGTCGTCTGATGAACAAAGAGATTGAAAAAGACAAAAGGTGACCTTCACCGATTGGATTGAAAATGGTGCCAAGAGATACTTTAGGACCATACTTACAATTAGTGATATTATTCAGAAAAATCGGACTATCCGTTAATAAGTTATTAGGGGTCAAACATTGGTAAATATCAACTTCCAACGCCCAGAACTCGAAAACGAGGCTCTCAGAATTTTCGTCCAGTTGCCCCAGTGACTCATGGCCCCAGGCCTTTCATCTGGCACAGGTTTCATTCCAATCGGTGAAGGTCGCATTTGACTCAAATAAGCAGTCCAAAGTTGGTGAGGAATATCCAATATTTTGACTCTTAATAACTCACTTATTTGTCGTCCGATTTGGCTGAAATTTAGAACGTTTGTAGCCCTTATCCATACCAACAAGCCTGCAAAATATGGTAGCGGTCAATAGAAAAGCACGTGCAATATGGGCCGCCAAACATTTCATAAATAAATCGTTTTACGCCTATAGCAGGCAAAGGAAAGCACCGACGGTGCTGCAAATACATGCGCATGCGCAGATCATTAATGCCTACATATATAAAGACTAGTCAAGGGAATCGGGGCAACGCGTCCTGGTGAAAACGGGCCATCAATTTTACATTGCACCCTATGGAAATTTGGGCGCGAAATCGGTAAAACCGTAATGACTCTATTAATTCGCAACAAACCGGTGCGCTTTTTATAGGGTTTATAGGTGTTAGGAAGGTACATATTTGTGCCAAATAAGAGTGCGCTGCATGCAGTACATGTGGAGATATAAGGGCTGAAAATGGGTCTGTAGACGTCGTCTGATGAACAAAGAGATTGAAAAAGACAAAAGGTGACCTTCACCGATTGGATTGAAAATGGTGCCAAGAGATACTTTAGGACCATACTTACAATTAGTGATATTATTCAGAAAAATCGGACTATCCGTTAATAAGTTATTAGGGGTCAAACATTGGTAAATATCAACTTCCAACGCCCAGAACTCGAAAACGAGGCTCTCAGAATTTTCGTCCAGTTGCCCCAGTGACTCATGGCCCCAGGCCTTTCATCTGGCACAGGTTTCATTCCAATCGGTGAAGGTCGCATTTGACTCAAATAAGCAGTCCAAAGTTGGTGAGGAATATCCAATATTTTGACTCTTAATAACTCACTTATTTGTCGTCCGATTTGGCTGAAATTTAGAACGTTTGTAGCCCTTATCCATACCAACAAGCCTGCAAAATATGGTAGCGGTCAATAGAAAAGCACGTGCAATATGGGCCGCCAAACATTTCATAAATAAATCGTTTTACGCCTATAGCAGGCAAAGGAAAGCACCGACGGTGCTGCAAATACATGCGCATGCGCAGATCATTAATGCCTACATATATAAAGACTAGTCAAGGGAATCGGGGCAACGCGTCCTGGTGAAAACGGGCCATCAATTTTACATTGCACCCTATGGAAATTTGGGCGCGAAATCGGTAAAACCGTAATGACTCTATTAATTCGCAACAAACCGGTGCGCTTTTTATAGGGTTTATAGGTGTTAGGAAGGTACATATTTGTGCCAAATAAGAGTGCGCTGCATGCAGTACATGTGGAGATATAAGGGCTGAAAATGGGTCTGTAGACGTCGTCTGATGAACAAAGAGATTGAAAAAGACAAAAGGTGACCTTCACCGATTGGATTGAAAATGGTGCCAAGAGATACTTTAGGACCATACTTACAATTAGTGATATTATTCAGAAAAATCGGACTATCCGTTAATAAGTTATTAGGGGTCAAACATTGGTAAATATCAACTTCCAACGCCCAGAACTCGAAAACGAGGCTCTCAGAATTTTCGTCCAGTTGCCCCAGTGACTCATGGCCCCAGGCCTTTCATCTGGCACAGGTTTCATTCCAATCGGTGAAGGTCGCATTTGACTCAAATAAGCAGTCCAAAGTTGGTGAGGAATATCCAATATTTTGACTCTTAATAACTCACTTATTTGTCGTCCGATTTGGCTGAAATTTAGAACGTTTGTAGCCCTTATCCATACCAACAAGCCTGCAAAATATGGTAGCGGTCAATAGAAAAGCACGTGCAATATGGGCCGCCAAACATTTCATAAATAAATCGTTTTACGCCTATAGCAGGCAAAGGAAAGCACCGACGGTGCTGCAAATACATGCGCATGCGCAGATCATTAATGCCTACATATATAAAGACTAGTCAAGGGAATCGGGGCAACGCGTCCTGGTGAAAACGGGCCATCAATTTTACATTGCACCCTATGGAAATTTGGGCGCGAAATCGGTAAAACCGTAATGACTCTATTAATTCGCAACAAACCGGTGCGCTTTTTATAGGGTTTATAGGTGTTAGGAAGGTACATATTTGTGCCAAATAAGAGTGCGCTGCATGCAGTACATGTGGAGATATAAGGGCTGAAAATGGGTCTGTAGACGTCGTCTGATGAACAAAGAGATTGAAAAAGACAAAAGGTGACCTTCACCGATTGGATTGAAAATGGTGCCAAGAGATACTTTAGGACCATACTTACAATTAGTGATATTATTCAGAAAAATCGGACTATCCGTTAATAAGTTATTAGGGGTCAAACATTGGTAAATATCAACTTCCAACGCCCAGAACTCGAAAACGAGGCTCTCAGAATTTTCGTCCAGTTGCCCCAGTGACTCATGGCCCCAGGCCTTTCATCTGGCACAGGTTTCATTCCAATCGGTGAAGGTCGCATTTGACTCAAATAAGCAGTCCAAAGTTGGTGAGGAATATCCAATATTTTGACTCTTAATAACTCACTTATTTGTCGTCCGATTTGGCTGAAATTTAGAACGTTTGTAGCCCTTATCCATACCAACAAGCCTGCAAAATATGGTAGCGGTCAATAGAAAAGCACGTGCAATATGGGCCGCCAAACATTTCATAAATAAATCGTTTTACGCCTATAGCAGGCAAAGGAAAGCACCGACGGTGCTGCAAATACATGCGCATGCGCAGATCATTAATGCCTACATATATAAAGACTAGTCAAGGGAATCGGGGCAACGCGTCCTGGTGAAAACGGGCCATCAATTTTACATTGCACCCTATGGAAATTTGGGCGCGAAATCGGTAAAACCGTAATGACTCTATTAATTCGCAACAAACCGGTGCGCTTTTTATAGGGTTTATAGGTGTTAGGAAGGTACATATTTGTGCCAAATAAGAGTGCGCTGCATGCAGTACATGTGGAGATATAAGGGCTGAAAATGGGTCTGTAGACGTCGTCTGATGAACAAAGAGATTGAAAAAGACAAAAGGTGACCTTCACCGATTGGATTGAAAATGGTGCCAAGAGATACTTTAGGACCATACTTACAATTAGTGATATTATTCAGAAAAATCGGACTATCCGTTAATAAGTTATTAGGGGTCAAACATTGGTAAATATCAACTTCCAACGCCCAGAACTCGAAAACGAGGCTCTCAGAATTTTCGTCCAGTTGCCCCAGTGACTCATGGCCCCAGGCCTTTCATCTGGCACAGGTTTCATTCCAATCGGTGAAGGTCGCATTTGACTCAAATAAGCAGTCCAAAGTTGGTGAGGAATATCCAATATTTTGACTCTTAATAACTCACTTTTTTGTCGTCCGATTTGGCTGAAATTTAGAACGTTTGTAGCCCTTATCCATACCAACAAGCCTGCAAAATATGGTAGCGGTCAATAGAAAAGCACGTGCAATATGGGCCGCCAAACATTTCATAAATAAATCGTTTTACGCCTATAGCAGGCAAAGGAAAGCACCGACGGTGCTGCAAATACATGCGCATGCGCAGATCATTAATGCCTACATATATAAAGACTAGTCAAGGGAATCGGGGCAACGCGTCCTGGTGAAAACGGGCCATCAATTTTACATTGCACCCTATGGAAATTTGGGCGCGAAATCGGTAAAACCGTAATGACTCTATTAATTCGCAACAAACCGGTGCGCTTTTTATAGGGTTTATAGGTGTTAGGAAGGTACATATTTGTGCCAAATAAGAGTGCGCTGCATGCAGTACATGTGGAGATATAAGGGCTGAAAATGGGTCTGTAGACGTCGTCTGATGAACAAAGAGATTGAAAAAGACAAAAGGTGACCTTCACCGATTGGATTGAAAATGGTGCCAAGAGATACTTTAGGACCATACTTACAATTAGTGATATTATTCAGAAAAATCGGACTATCCGTTAATAAGTTATTAGGGGTCAAACATTGGTAAATATCAACTTCCAACGCCCAGAACTCGAAAACGAGGCTCTCAGAATTTTCGTCCAGTTGCCCCAGTGACTCATGGCCCCAGGCCTTTCATCTGGCACAGGTTTCATTCCAATCGGTGAAGGTCGCATTTGACTCAAATAAGCAGTCCAAAGTTGGTGAGGAATATCCAATATTTTGACTCTTAATAACTCACTTATTTGTCGTCCGATTTGGCTGAAATTTAGAACGTTTGTAGCCCTTATCCATACCAACAAGCCTGCAAAATATGGTAGCGGTCAATAGAAAAGCACGTGCAATATGGGCCGCCAAACATTTCATAAATAAATCGTTTTACGCCTATAGCAGGCAAAGGAAAGCACCGACGGTGCTGCAAATACATGCGCATGCGCAGATCATTAATGCCTACATATATAAAGACTAGTCAAGGGAATCGGGGCAACGCGTCCTGGTGAAAACGGGCCATCAATTTTACATTGCACCCTATGGAAATTTGGGCGCGAAATCGGTAAAACCGTAATGACTCTATTAATTCGCAACAAACCGGTGCGCTTTTTATAGGGTTTATAGGTGTTAGGAAGGTACATATTTGTGCCAAATAAGAGTGCGCTGCATGCAGTACATGTGGAGATATAAGGGCTGAAAATGGGTCTGTAGACGTCGTCTGATGAACAAAGAGATTGAAAAAGACAAAAGGTGACCTTCACCGATTGGATTGAAAATGGTGCCAAGAGATACTTTAGGACCATACTTACAATTATTGATATTATTCAGAAAAATCGGACTATCCGTTAATAAGTTATTAGGGGTCAAACATTGGTAAATATCAACTTCCAACGCCCAGAACTCGAAAACGAGGCTCTCAGAATTTTCGTCCAGTTGCCCCAGTGACTCATGGCCCCAGGCCTTTCATCTGGCACAGGTTTCATTCCAATCGGTGAAGGTCGCATTTGACTCAAATAAGCAGTCCAAAGTTGGTGAGGAATATCCAATATTTTGACTCTTAATAACTCACTTATTTGTCGTCCGATTTGGCTGAAATTTAGAACGTTTGTAGCCCTTATCCATACCAACAAGCCTGCAAAATATGGTAGCGGTCAATAGAAAAGCACGTGCAATATGGGCCGCCAAACATTTCATAAATAAATCGTTTTACGCCTATAGCAGGCAAAGGAAAGCACCGACGGTGCTGCAAATACATGCGCATGCGCAGATCATTAATGCCTACATATATAAAGACTAGTCAAGGGAATCGGGGCAACGCGTCCTGGTGAAAACGGGCCATCAATTTTACATTGCACCCTATGGAAATTTGGGCGCGAAATCGGTAAAACCGTAATGACTCTATTAATTCGCAACAAACCGGTGCGCTTTTTATAGGGTTTATAGGTGTTAGGAAGGTACATATTTGTGCCAAATAAGAGTGCGCTGCATGCAGTACATGTGGAGATATAAGGGCTGAAAATGGGTCTGTAGACGTCGTCTGATGAACAAAGAGATTGAAAAAGACAAAAGGTGACCTTCACCGATTGGATTGAAAATGGTGCCAAGAGATACTTTAGGACCATACTTACAATTAGTGATATTATTCAGAAAAATCGGACTATCCGTTAATAAGTTATTAGGGGTCAAACATTGGTAAATATCAACTTCCAACGCCCAGAACTCGAAAACGAGGCTCTCAGAATTTTCGTCCAGTTGCCCCAGTGACTCATGGCCCCAGGCCTTTCATCTGGCACAGGTTTCATTCCAATCGGTGAAGGTCGCATTTGACTCAAATAAGCAGTCCAAAGTTGGTGAGGAATATCCAATATTTTGACTCTTAATAACTCACTTATTTGTCGTCCGATTTGGCTGAAATTTAGAACGTTTGTAGCCCTTATCCATACCAACAAGCCTGCAAAATATGGTAGCGGTCAATAGAAAAGCACGTGCAATATGGGCCGCCAAACATTTCATAAATAAATCGTTTTACGCCTATAGCAGGCAAAGGAAAGCACCGACGGTGCTGCAAATACATGCGCATGCGCAGATCATTAATGCCTACATATATAAAGACTAGTCAAGGGAATCGGGGCAACGCGTCCTGGTGAAAACGGGCCATCAATTTTACATTGCACCCTATGGAAATTTGGGCGCGAAATCGGTAAAACCGTAATGACTCTATTAATTCGCAACAAACCGGTGCGCTTTTTATAGGGTTTATAGGTGTTAGGAAGGTACATATTTGTGCCAAATAAGAGTGCGCTGCATGCAGTACATGTGGAGATATAAGGGCTGAAAATGGGTCTGTAGACGTCGTCTGATGAACAAAGAGATTGAAAAAGACAAAAGGTGACCTTCACCGATTGGATTGAAAATGGTGCCAAGAGATACTTTAGGACCATACTTACAATTAGTGATATTATTCAGAAAAATCGGACTATCCGTTAATAAGTTATTAGGGGTCAAACATTGGTAAATATCAACTTCCAACGCCCAGAACTCGAAAACGAGGCTCTCAGAATTTTCGTCCAGTTGCCCCAGTGACTCATGGCCCCAGGCCTTTCATCTGGCACAGGTTTCATTCCAATCGGTGAAGGTCGCATTTGACTCAAATAAGCAGTCCAAAGTTGGTGAGGAATATCCAATATTTTGACTCTTAATAACTCACTTATTTGTCGTCCGATTTGGCTGAAATTTAGAACGTTTGTAGCCCTTATCCATACCAACAAGCCTGCAAAATATGGTAGCGGTCAATAGAAAAGCACGTGCAATATGGGCCGCCAAACATTTCATAAATAAATCGTTTTACGCCTATAGCAGGCAAAGGAAAGCACCGACGGTGCTGCAAATACATGCGCATGCGCAGATCATTAATGCCTACATATATAAAGACTAGTCAAGGGAATCGGGGCAACGCGTCCTGGTGAAAACGGGCCATCAATTTTACATTGCACCCTATGGAAATTTGGGCGCGAAATCGGTAAAACCGTAATGACTCTATTAATTCGCAACAAACCGGTGCGCTTTTTATAGGGTTTATAGGTGTTAGGAAGGTACATATTTGTGCCAAATAAGAGTGCGCTGCATGCAGTACATGTGGAGATATAAGGGCTGAAAATGGGTCTGTAGACGTCGTCTGATGAACAAAGAGATTGAAAAAGACAAAAGGTGACCTTCACCGATTGGATTGAAAATGGTGCCAAGAGATACTTTAGGACCATACTTACAATTAGTGATATTATTCAGAAAAATCGGACTATCCGTTAATAAGTTATTAGGGGTCAAACATTGGTAAATATCAACTTCCAACGCCCAGAACTCGAAAACGAGGCTCTCAGAATTTTCGTCCAGTTGCCCCAGTGACTCATGGCCCCAGGCCTTTCATCTGGCACAGGTTTCATTCCAATCGGTGAAGGTCGCATTTGACTCAAATAAGCAGTCCAAAGTTGGTGAGGAATATCCAAT
Organism: Anodontia alba; assembly: GCA_964016985.1. NCBI lineage: Eukaryota > Metazoa > Mollusca > Bivalvia > Lucinida > Lucinidae > Anodontia > Anodontia alba. The sequence continues at coordinate 46,111 of CAXHKG010000053.1, read as the reverse complement.
ATTTTGACTCTTAATAACTCACTTATTTGTCGTCCGATTTGGCTGAAATTTAGAACGTTTGTAGCCCTTATCCATACCAACAAGCCTGCAAAATATGGTAGCGGTCAATAGAAAAGCACGTGCAATATGGGCCGCCAAACATTTCATAAATAAATCGTTTTACGCCTATAGCAGGCAAAGGAAAGCACCGACGGTGCTGCAAATACATGCGCATGCGCAGATCATTAATGCCTACATATATAAAGACTAGTCAAGGGAATCGGGGCAACGCGTCCTGGTGAAAACGGGCCATCAATTTTACATTGCACCCTATGGAAATTTGGGCGCGAAATCGGTAAAACCGTAATGACTCTATTAATTCGCAACAAACCGGTGCGCTTTTTATAGGGTTTATAGGTGTTAGGAAGGTACATATTTGTGCCAAATAAGAGTGCGCTGCATGCAGTACATGTGGAGATATAAGGGCTGAAAATGGGTCTGTAGACGTCGTCTGATGAACAAAGAGATTGAAAAAGACAAAAGGTGACCTTCACCGATTGGATTGAAAATGGTGCCAAGAGATACTTTAGGACCATACTTACAATTAGTGATATTATTCAGAAAAATCGGACTATCCGTTAATAAGTTATTAGGGGTCAAACATTGGTAAATATCAACTTCCAACGCCCAGAACTCGAAAACGAGGCTCTCAGAATTTTCGTCCAGTTGCCCCAGTGACTCATGGCCCCAGGCCTTTCATCTGGCACAGGTTTCATTCCAATCGGTGAAGATCGCATTTGACTCAAATAAGCAGTCCAAAGTTGGTGAGGAATATCCAATATTTTGACTCTTAATAACTCACTTATTTGTCGTCCGATTTGGCTGAAATTTAGAACGTTTGTAGCCCTTATCCATACCAACAAGCCTGCAAAATATGGTAGCGGTCAATAGAAAAGCACGTGCAATATGGGCCGCCAAACATTTCATAAATAAATCGTTTTACGCCTATAGCAGGCAAAGGAAAGCACCGACGGTGCTGCAAATACATGCGCATGCGCAGATCATTAATGCCTACATATATAAAGACTAGTCAAGGGAATCGGGGCAACGCGTCCTGGTGAAAACGGGCCATCAATTTTACATTGCACCCTATGGAAATTTGGGCGCGAAATCGGTAAAACCGTAATGACTCTATTAATTCGCAACAAACCGGTGCGCTTTTTATAGGGTTTATAGGTGTTAGGAAGGTACATATTTGTGCCAAATAAGAGTGCGCTGCATGCAGTACATGTGGAGATATAAGGGCTGAAAATGGGTCTGTAGACGTCGTCTGATGAACAAAGAGATTGAAAAAGACAAAAGGTGACCTTCACCGATTGGATTGAAAATGGTGCCAAGAGATACTTTAGGACCATACTTACAATTAGTGATATTATTCAGAAAAATCGGACTATCCGTTAATAAGTTATTAGGGGTCAAACATTGGTAAATATCAACTTCCAACGCCCAGAACTCGAAAACGAGGCTCTCAGAATTTTCGTCCAGTTGCCCCAGTGACTCATGGCCCCAGGCCTTTCATCTGGCACAGGTTTCATTCCAATCGGTGAAGGTCGCATTTGACTCAAATAAGCAGTCCAAAGTTGGTGAGGAATATCCAATATTTTGACTCTTAATAACTCACTTATTTGTCGTCCGATTTGGCTGAAATTTAGAACGTTTGTAGCCCTTATCCATACCAACAAGCCTGCAAAATATGGTAGCGGTCAATAGAAAAGCACGTGCAATATGGGCCGCCAAACATTTCATAAATAAATCGTTTTACGCCTATAGCAGGCAAAGGAAAGCACCGACGGTGCTGCAAATACATGCGCATGCGCAGATCATTAATGCCTACATATATAAAGACTAGTCAAGGGAATCGGGGCAACGCGTCCTGGTGAAAACGGGCCATCAATTTTACATTGCACCCTATGGAAATTTGGGCGCGAAATCGGTAAAACCGTAATGACTCTATTAATTCGCAACAAACCGGTGCGCTTTTTATAGGGTTTATAGGTGTTAGGAAGGTACATATTTGTGCCAAATAAGAGTGCGCTGCATGCAGTACATGTGGAGATATAAGGGCTGAAAATGGGTCTGTAGACGTCGTCTGATGAACAAAGAGATTGAAAAAGACAAAAGGTGACCTTCACCGATTGGATTGAAAATGGTGCCAAGAGATACTTTAGGACCATACTTACAATTAGTGATATTATTCAGAAAAATCGGACTATCCGTTAATAAGTTATTAGGGGTCAAACATTGGTAAATATCAACTTCCAACGCCCAGAACTCGAAAACGAGGCTCTCAGAATTTTCGTCCAGTTGCCCCAGTGACTCATGGCCCCAGGCCTTTCATCTGGCACAGGTTTCATTCCAATCGGTGAAGGTCGCATTTGACTCAAATAAGCAGTCCAAAGTTGGTGAGGAATATCCAATATTTTGACTCTTAATAACTCACTTATTTGTCGTCCGATTTGGCTGAAATTTAGAACGTTTGTAGCCCTTATCCATACCAACAAGCCTGCAAAATATGGTAGCGGTCAATAGAAAAGCACGTGCAATATGGGCCGCCAAACATTTCATAAATAAATCGTTTTACGCCTATAGCAGGCAAAGGAAAGCACCGACGGTGCTGCAAATACATGCGCATGCGCAGATCATTAATGCCTACATATATAAAGACTAGTCAAGGGAATCGGGGCAACGCGTCCTGGTGAAAACGGGCCATCAATTTTACATTGCACCCTATGGAAATTTGGGCGCGAAATCGGTAAAACCGTAATGACTCTATTAATTCGCAACAAACCGGTGCGCTTTTTATAGGGTTTATAGGTGTTAGGAAGGTACATATTTGTGCCAAATAAGAGTGCGCTGCATGCAGTACATGTGGAGATATAAGGGCTGAAAATGGGTCTGTAGACGTCGTCTGATGAACAAAGAGATTGAAAAAGACAAAAGGTGACCTTCACCGATTGGATTGAAAATGGTGCCAAGAGATACTTTAGGACCATACTTACAATTAGTGATATTATTCAGAAAAATCGGACTATCCGTTAATAAGTTATTAGGGGTCAAACATTGGTAAATATCAACTTCCAACGCCCAGAACTCGAAAACGAGGCTCTCAGAATTTTCGTCCAGTTGCCCCAGTGACTCATGGCCCCAGGCCTTTCATCTGGCACAGGTTTCATTCCAATCGGTGAAGGTCGCATTTGACTCAAATAAGCAGTCCAAAGTTGGTGAGGAATATCCAATATTTTGACTCTTAATAACTCACTTATTTGTCGTCCGATTTGGCTGAAATTTAGAACGTTTGTAGCCCTTATCCATACCAACAAGCCTGCAAAATATGGTAGCGGTCAATAGAAAAGCACGTGCAATATGGGCCGCCAAACATTTCATAAATAAATCGTTTTACGCCTATAGCAGGCAAAGGAAAGCACCGACGGTGCTGCAAATACATGCGCATGCGCAGATCATTAATGCCTACATATATAAAGACTAGTCAAGGGAATCGGGGCAACGCGTCCTGGTGAAAACGGGCCATCAATTTTACATTGCACCCTATGGAAATTTGGGCGCGAAATCGGTAAAACCGTAATGACTCTATTAATTCGCAACAAACCGGTGCGCTTTTTATAGGGTTTATAGGTGTTAGGAAGGTACATATTTGTGCCAAATAAGAGTGCGCTGCATGCAGTACATGTGGAGATATAAGGGCTGAAAATGGGTCTGTAGACGTCGTCTGATGAACAAAGAGATTGAAAAAGACAAAAGGTGACCTTCACCGATTGGATTGAAAATGGTGCCAAGAGATACTTTAGGACCATACTTACAATTAGTGATATTATTCAGAAAAATCGGACTATCCGTTAATAAGTTATTAGGGGTCAAACATTGGTAAATATCAACTTCCAACGCCCAGAACTCGAAAACGAGGCTCTCAGAATTTTCGTCCAGTTGCCCCAGTGACTCATGGCCCCAGGCCTTTCATCTGGCACAGGTTTCATTCCAATCGGTGAAGGTCGCATTTGACTCAAATAAGCAGTCCAAAGTTGGTGAGGAATATCCAATATTTTGACTCTTAATAACTCACTTATTTGTCGTCCGATTTGGCTGAAATTTAGAACGTTTGTAGCCCTTATCCATACCAACAAGCCTGCAAAATATGGTAGCGGTCAATAGAAAAGCACGTGCAATATGGGCCGCCAAACATTTCATAAATAAATCGTTTTACGCCTATAGCAGGCAAAGGAAAGCACCGACGGTGCTGCAAATACATGCGCATGCGCAGATCATTAATGCCTACATATATAAAGACTAGTCAAGGGAATCGGGGCAACGCGTCCTGGTGAAAACGGGCCATCAATTTTACATTGCACCCTATGGAAATTTGGGCGCGAAATCGGTAAAACCGTAATGACTCTATTAATTCGCAACAAACCGGTGCGCTTTTTATAGGGTTTATAGGTGTTAGGAAGGTACATATTTGTGCCAAATAAGAGTGCGCTGCATGCAGTACATGTGGAGATATAAGGGCTGAAAATGGGTCTGTAGACGTCGTCTGATGAACAAAGAGATTGAAAAAGACAAAAGGTGACCTTCACCGATTGGATTGAAAATGGTGCCAAGAGATACTTTAGGACCATACTTACAATTAGTGATATTATTCAGAAAAATCGGACTATCCGTTAATAAGTTATTAGGGGTCAAACATTGGTAAATATCAACTTCCAACGCCCAGAACTCGAAAACGAGGCTCTCAGAATTTTCGTCCAGTTGCCCCAGTGACTCATGGCCCCAGGCCTTTCATCTGGCACAGGTTTCATTCCAATCGGTGAAGGTCGCATTTGACTCAAATAAGCAGTCCAAAGTTGGTGAGGAATATCCAATATTTTGACTCTTAATAACTCACTTATTTGTCGTCCGATTTGGCTGAAATTTAGAACGTTTGTAGCCCTTATCCATACCAACAAGCATGCAAAATATGGTAGCGGTCAATAGAAAAGCACGTGCAATATGGGCCGCCAAACATTTCATAAATAAATCGTTTTACGCCTATAGCAGGCAAAGGAAAGCACCGACGGTGCTGCAAATACATGCGCATGCGCAGATCATTAATGCCTACATATATAAAGACTAGTCAAGGGAATCGGGGCAACGCGTCCTGGTGAAAACGGGCCATCAATTTTACATTGCACCCTATGGAAATTTGGGCGCGAAATCGGTAAAACCGTAATGACTCTATTAATTCGCAACAAACCGGTGCGCTTTTTATAGGGTTTATAGGTGTTAGGAAGGTACATATTTGTGCCAAATAAGAGTGCGCTGCATGCAGTACATGTGGAGATATAAGGGCTGAAAATGGGTCTGTAGACGTCGTCTGATGAACAAAGAGATTGAAAAAGACAAAAGGTGACCTTCACCGATTGGATTGAAAATGGTGCCAAGAGATACTTTAGGACCATACTTACAATTAGTGATATTATTCAGAAAAATCGGACTATCCGTTAATAAGTTATTAGGGGTCAAACATTGGTAAATATCAACTTCCAACGCCCAGAACTCGAAAACGAGGCTCTCAGAATTTTCGTCCAGTTGCCCCAGTGACTCATGGCCCCAGGCCTTTCATCTGGCACAGGTTTCATTCCAATCGGTGAAGGTCGCATTTGACTCAAATAAGCAGTCCAAAGTTGGTGAGGAATATCCAATATTTTGACTCTTAATAACTCACTTATTTGTCGTCCGATTTGGCTGAAATTTAGAACGTTTGTAGCCCTTATCCATACCAACAAGCCTGCAAAATATGGTAGCGGTCAATAGAAAAGCACGTGCAATATGGGCCGCCAAACATTTCATAAATAAATCGTTTTACGCCTATAGCAGGCAAAGGAAAGCACCGACGGTGCTGCAAATACATGCGCATGCGCAGATCATTAATGCCTACATATATAAAGACTAGTCAAGGGAATCGGGGCAACGCGTCCTGGTGAAAACGGGCCATCAATTTTACATTGCACCCTATGGAAATTTGGGCGCGAAATCGGTAAAACCGTAATGACTCTATTAATTCGCAACAAACCGGTGCGCTTTTTATAGGGTTTATAGGTGTTAGGAAGGTACATATTTGTGCCAAATAAGAGTGCGCTGCATGCAGTACATGTGGAGATATAAGGGCTGAAAATGGGTCTGTAGACGTCGTCTGATGAACAAAGAGATTGAAAAAGACAAAAGGTGACCTTCACCGATTGGATTGAAAATGGTGCCAAGAGATACTTTAGGACCATACTTACAATTAGTGATATTATTCAGAAAAATCGGACTATCCGTTAATAAGTTATTAGGGGTCAAACATTGGTAAATATCAACTTCCAACGCCCAGAACTCGAAAACGAGGCTCTCAGAATTTTCGTCCAGTTGCCCCAGTGACTCATGGCCCCAGGCCTTTCATCTGGCACAGGTTTCATTCCAATCGGTGAAGGTCGCATTTGACTCAAATAAGCAGTCCAAAGTTGGTGAGGAATATCCAATATTTTGACTCTTAATAACTCACTTATTTGTCGTCCGATTTGGCTGAAATTTAGAACGTTTGTAGCCCTTATCCATACCAACAAGCCTGCAAAATATGGTAGCGGTCAATAGAAAAGCACGTGCAATATGGGCCGCCAAACATTTCATAAATAAATCGTTTTACGCCTATAGCAGGCAAAGGAAAGCACCGACGGTGCTGCAAATACATGCGCATGCGCAGATCATTAATGCCTACATATATAAAGACTAGTCAAGGGAATCGGGGCAACGCGTCCTGGTGAAAACGGGCCATCAATTTTACATTGCACCCTATGGAAATTTGGGCGCGAAATCGGTAAAACCGTAATGACTCTATTAATTCGCAACAAACCGGTGCGCTTTTTATAGGGTTTATAGGTGTTAGGAAGGTACATATTTGTGCCAAATAAGAGTGCGCTGCATGCAGTACATGTGGAGATATAAGGGCTGAAAATGGGTCTGTAGACGTCGTCTGATGAACAAAGAGATTGAAAAAGACAAAAGGTGACCTTCACCGATTGGATTGAAAATGGTGCCAAGAGATACTTTAGGACCATACTTACAATTAGTGATATTATTCAGAAAAATCGGACTATCCGTTAATAAGTTATTAGGGGTCAAACATTGGTAAATATCAACTTCCAACGCCCAGAACTCGAAAACGAGGCTCTCAGAATTTTCGTCCAGTTGCCCCAGTGACTCATGGCCCCAGGCCTTTCATCTGGCACAGGTTTCATTCCAATCGGTGAAGGTCGCATTTGACTCAAATAAGCAGTCCAAAGTTGGTGAGGAATATCCAATATTTTGACTCTTAATAACTCACTTATTTGTCGTCCGATTTGGCTGAAATTTAGAACGTTTGTAGCCCTTATCCATACCAACAAGCCTGCAAAATATGGTAGCGGTCAATAGAAAAGCACGTGCAATATGGGCCGCCAAACATTTCATAAATAAATCGTTTTACGCCTATAGCAGGCAAAGGAAAGCACCGACGGTGCTGCAAATACATGCGCATGCGCAGATCATTAATGCCTACATATATAAAGACTAGTCAAGGGAATCGGGGCAACGCGTCCTGGTGAAAACGGGCCATCAATTTTACATTGCACCCTATGGAAATTTGGGCGCGAAATCGGTAAAACCGTAATGACTCTATTAATTCGCAACAAACCGGTGCGCTTTTTATAGGGTTTATAGGTGTTAGGAAGGTACATATTTGTGCCAAATAAGAGTGCGCTGCATGCAGTACATGTGGAGATATAAGGGCTGAAAATGGGTCTGTAGACGTCGTCTGATGAACAAAGAGATTGAAAAAGACAAAAGGTGACCTTCACCGATTGGATTGAAAATGGTGCCAAGAGATACTTTAGGACCATACTTACAATTAGTGATATTATTCAGAAAAATCGGACTATCCGTTAATAAGTTATTAGGGGTCAAACATTGGTAAATATCAACTTCCAACGCCCAGAACTCGAAAACGAGGCTCTCAGAATTTTCGTCCAGTTGCCCCAGTGACTCATGGCCCCAGGCCTTTCATCTGGCACAGGTTTCATTCCAATCGGTGAAGGTCGCATTTGACTCAAATAAGCAGTCCAAAGTTGGTGAGGAATATCCAATATTTTGACTCTTAATAACTCACTTATTTGTCGTCCGATTTGGCTGAAATTTAGAACGTTTGTAGCCCTTATCCATACCAACAAGCATGCAAAATATGGTAGCGGTCAATAGAAAAGCACGTGCAATATGGGCCGCCAAACATTTCATAAATAAATCGTTTTACGCCTATAGCAGGCAAAGGAAAGCACCGACGGTGCTGCAAATACATGCGCATGCGCAGATCATTAATGCCTACATATATAAAGACTAGTCAAGGGAATCGGGGCAACGCGTCCTGGTGAAAACGGGCCATCAATTTTACATTGCACCCTATGGAAATTTGGGCGCGAAATCGGTAAAACCGTAATGACTCTATTAATTCGCAACAAACCGGTGCGCTTTTTATAGGGTTTATAGGTGTTAGGAAGGTACATATTTGTGCCAAATAAGAGTGCGCTGCATGCAGTACATGTGGAGATATAAGGGCTGAAAATGGGTCTGTAGACGTCGTCTGATGAACAAAGAGATTGAAAAAGACAAAAGGTGACCTTCACCGATTGGATTGAAAATGGTGCCAAGAGATACTTTAGGACCATACTTACAATTAGTGATATTATTCAGAAAAATCGGACTATCCGTTAATAAGTTATTAGGGGTCAAACATTGGTAAATATCAACTTCCAACGCCCAGAACTCGAAAACGAGGCTCTCAGAATTTTCGTCCAGTTGCCCCAGTGACTCATGGCCCCAGGCCTTTCATCTGGCACAGGTTTCATTCCAATCGGTGAAGGTCGCATTTGACTCAAATAAGCAGTCCAAAGTTGGTGAGGAATATCCAATATTTTGACTCTTAATAACTCACTTATTTGTCGTCCGATTTGGCTGAAATTTAGAACGTTTGTAGCCCTTATCCATACCAACAAGCATGCAAAATATGGTAGCGGTCAATAGAAAAGCACGTGCAATATGGGCCGCCAAACATTTCATAAATAAATCGTTTTACGCCTATAGCAGGCAAAGGAAAGCACCGACGGTGCTGCAAATACATGCGCATGCGCAGATCATTAATGCCTACATATATAAAGACTAGTCAAGGGAATCGGGGCAACGCGTCCTGGTGAAAACGGGCCATCAATTTTACATTGCACCCTATGGAAATTTGGGCGCGAAATCGGTAAAACCGTAATGACTCTATTAATTCGCAACAAACCGGTGCGCTTTTTATAGGGTTTATAGGTGTTAGGAAGGTACATATTTGTGCCAAATAAGAGTGCGCTGCATGCAGTACATGTGGAGATATAAGGGCTGAAAATGGGTCTGTAGACGTCGTCTGATGAACAAAGAGATTGAAAAAGACAAAAGGTGACCTTCACCGATTGGATTGAAAATGGTGCCAAGAGATACTTTAGGACCATACTTACAATTAGTGATATTATTCAGAAAAATCGGACTATCCGTTAATAAGTTATTAGGGGTCAAACATTGGTAAATATCAACTTCCAACGCCCAGAACTCGAAAACGAGGCTCTCAGAATTTTCGTCCAGTTGCCCCAGTGACTCATGGCCCCAGGCCTTTCATCTGGCACAGGTTTCATTCCAATCGGTGAAGGTCGCATTTGACTCAAATAAGCAGTCCAAAGTTGGTGAGGAATATCCAATATTTTGACTCTTAATAACTCACTTATTTGTCGTCCGATTTGGCTGAAATTTAGAACGTTTGTAGCCCTTATCCATACCAACAAGCCTGCAAAATATGGTAGCGGTCAATAGAAAAGCACGTGCAATATGGGCCGCCAAACATTTCATAAATAAATCGTTTTACGCCTATAGCAGGCAAAGGAAAGCACCGACGGTGCTGCAAATACATGCGCATGCGCAGATCATTAATGCCTACATATATAAAGACTAGTCAAGGGAATCGGGGCAACGCGTCCTGGTGAAAACGGGCCATCAATTTTACATTGCACCCTATGGAAATTTGGGCGCGAAATCGGTAAAACCGTAATGACTCTATTAATTCGCAACAAACCGGTGCGCTTTTTATAGGGTTTATAGGTGTTAGGAAGGTACATATTTGTGCCAAATAAGAGTGCGCTGCATGCAGTACATGTGGAGATATAAGGGCTGAAAATGGGTCTGTAGACGTCGTCTGATGAACAAAGAGATTGAAAAAGACAAAAGGTGACCTTCACCGATTGGATTGAAAATGGTGCCAAGAGATACTTTAGGACCATACTTACAATTAGTGATATTATTCAGAAAAATCGGACTATCCGTTAATAAGTTATTAGGGGTCAAACATTGGTAAATATCAACTTCCAACGCCCAGAACTCGAAAACGAGGCTCTCAGAATTTTCGTCCAGTTGCCCCAGTGACTCATGGCCCCAGGCCTTTCATCTGGCACAGGTTTCATTCCAATCGGTGAAGGTCGCATTTGACTCAAATAAGCAGTCCAAAGTTGGTGAGGAATATCCAATATTTTGACTCTTAATAACTCACTTATTTGTCGTCCGATTTGGCTGAAATTTAGAACGTTTGTAGCCCTTATCCATACCAACAAGCATGCAAAATATGGTAGCGGTCAATAGAAAAGCACGTGCAATATGGGCCGCCAAACATTTCATAAATAAATCGTTTTACGCCTATAGCAGGCAAAGGAAAGCACCGACGGTGCTGCAAATACATGCGCATGCGCAGATCATTAATGCCTACATATATAAAGACTAGTCAAGGGAATCGGGGCAACGCGTCCTGGTGAAAACGGGCCATCAATTTTACATTGCACCCTATGGAAATTTGGGCGCGAAATCGGTAAAACCGTAATGACTCTATTAATTCGCAACAAACCGGTGCGCTTTTTATAGGGTTTATAGGTGTTAGGAAGGTACATATTTGTGCCAAATAAGAGTGCGCTGCATGCAGTACATGTGGAGATATAAGGGCTGAAAATGGGTCTGTAGACGTCGTCTGATGAACAAAGAGATTGAAAAAGACAAAAGGTGACCTTCACCGATTGGATTGAAAATGGTGCCAAGAGATACTTTAGGACCATACTTACAATTAGTGATATTATTCAGAAAAATCGGACTATCCGTTAATAAGTTATTAGGGGTCAAACATTGGTAAATATCAACTTCCAACGCCCAGAACTCGAAAACGAGGCTCTCAGAATTTTCGTCCAGTTGCCCCAGTGACTCATGGCCCCAGGCCTTTCATCTGGCACAGGTTTCATTCCAATCGGTGAAGGTCGCATTTGACTCAAATAAGCAGTCCAAAGTTGGTGAGGAATATCCAATATTTTGACTCTTAATAACTCACTTATTTGTCGTCCGATTTGGCTGAAATTTAGAACGTTTGTAGCCCTTATCCATACCAACAAGCATGCAAAATATGGTAGCGGTCAATAGAAAAGCACGTGCAATATGGGCCGCCAAACATTTCATAAATAAATCGTTTTACGCCTATAGCAGGCAAAGGAAAGCACCGACGGTGCTGCAAATACATGCGCATGCGCAGATCATTAATGCCTACATATATAAAGACTAGTCAAGGGAATCGGGGCAACGCGTCCTGGTGAAAACGGGCCATCAATTTTACATTGCACCCTATGGAAATTTGGGCGCGAAATCGGTAAAACCGTAATGACTCTATTAATTCGCAACAAACCGGTGCGCTTTTTATAGGGTTTATAGGTGTTAGGAAGGTACATATTTGTGCCAAATAAGAGTGCGCTGCATGCAGTACATGTGGAGATATAAGGGCTGAAAATGGGTCTGTAGACGTCGTCTGATGAACAAAGAGATTGAAAAAGACAAAAGGTGACCTTCACCGATTGGATTGAAAATGGTGCCAAGAGATACTTTAGGACCATACTTACAATTAGTGATATTATTCAGAAAAATCGGACTATCCGTTAATAAGTTATTAGGGGTCAAACATTGGTAAATATCAACTTCCAACGCCCAGAACTCGAAAACGAGGCTCTCAGAATTTTCGTCCAGTTGCCCCAGTGACTCATGGCCCCAGGCCTTTCATCTGGCACAGGTTTCATTCCAATCGGTGAAGGTCGCATTTGACTCAAATAAGCAGTCCAAAGTTGGTGAGGAATATCCAATATTTTGACTCTTAATAACTCACTTATTTGTCGTCCGATTTGGCTGAAATTTAGAACGTTTGTAGCCCTTATCCATACCAACAAGCCTGCAAAATATGGTAGCGGTCAATAGAAAAGCACGTGCAATATGGGCCGCCAAACATTTCATAAATAAATCGTTTTACGCCTATAGCAGGCAAAGGAAAGCACCGACGGTGCTGCAAATACATGCGCATGCGCAGATCATTAATGCCTACATATATAAAGACTAGTCAAGGGAATCGGGGCAACGCGTCCTGGTGAAAACGGGCCATCAATTTTACATTGCACCCTATGGAAATTTGGGCGCGAAATCGGTAAAACCGTAATGACTCTATTAATTCGCAACAAACCGGTGCGCTTTTTATAGGGTTTATAGGTGTTAGGAAGGTACATATTTGTGCCAAATAAGAGTGCGCTGCATGCAGTACATGTGGAGATATAAGGGCTGAAAATGGGTCTGTAGACGTCGTCTGATGAACAAAGAGATTGAAAAAGACAAAAGGTGACCTTCACCGATTGGATTGAAAATGGTGCCAAGAGATACTTTAGGACCATACTTACAATTAGTGATATTATTCAGAAAAATCGGACTATCCGTTAATAAGTTATTAGGGGTCAAACATTGGTAAATATCAACTTCCAACGCCCAGAACTCGAAAACGAGGCTCTCAGAATTTTCGTCCAGTTGCCCCAGTGACTCATGGCCCCAGGCCTTTCATCTGGCACAGGTTTCATTCCAATCGGTGAAGGTCGCATTTGACTCAAATAAGCAGTCCAAAGTTGGTGAGGAATATCCAATATTTTGACTCTTAATAACTCACTTATTTGTCGTCCGATTTGGCTGAAATTTAGAACGTTTGTAGCCCTTATCCATACCAACAAGCCTGCAAAATATGGTAGCGGTCAATAGAAAAGCACGTGCAATATGGGCCGCCAAACATTTCATAAATAAATCGTTTTACGCCTATAGCAGGCAAAGGAAAGCACCGACGGTGCTGCAAATACATGCGCATGCGCAGATCATTAATGCCTACATATATAAAGACTAGTCAAGGGAATCGGGGCAACGCGTCCTGGTGAAAACGGGCCATCAATTTTACATTGCACCCTATGGAAATTTGGGCGCGAAATCGGTAAAACCGTAATGACTCTATTAATTCGCAACAAACCGGTGCGCTTTTTATAGGGTTTATAGGTGTTAGGAAGGTACATATTTGTGCCAAATAAGAGTGCGCTGCATGCAGTACATGTGGAGATATAAGGGCTGAAAATGGGTCTGTAGACGTCGTCTGATGAACAAAGAGATTGAAAAAGACAAAAGGTGACCTTCACCGATTGGATTGAAAATGGTGCCAAGAGATACTTTAGGACCATACTTACAATTAGTGATATTATTCAGAAAAATCGGACTATCCGTTAATAAGTTATTAGGGGTCAAACATTGGTAAATATCAACTTCCAACGCCCAGAACTCGAAAACGAGGCTCTCAGAATTTTCGTCCAGTTGCCCCAGTGACTCATGGCCCCAGGCCTTTCATCTGGCACAGGTTTCATTCCAATCGGTGAAGGTCGCATTTGACTCAAATAAGCAGTCCAAAGTTGGTGAGGAATATCCAATATTTTGACTCTTAATAACTCACTTATTTGTCGTCCGATTTGGCTGAAATTTAGAACGTTTGTAGCCCTTATCCATACCAACAAGCCTGCAAAATATGGTAGCGGTCAATAGAAAAGCACGTGCAATATGGGCCGCCAAACATTTCATAAATAAATCGTTTTACGCCTATAGCAGGCAAAGGAAAGCACCGACGGTGCTGCAAATACATGCGCATGCGCAGATCATTAATGCCTACATATATAAAGACTAGTCAAGGGAATCGGGGCAACGCGTCCTGGTGAAAACGGGCCATCAATTTTACATTGCACCCTATGGAAATTTGGGCGCGAAATCGGTAAAACCGTAATGACTCTATTAATTCGCAACAAACCGGTGCGCTTTTTATAGGGTTTATAGGTGTTAGGAAGGTACATATTTGTGCCAAATAAGAGTGCGCTGCATGCAGTACATGTGGAGATATAAGGGCTGAAAATGGGTCTGTAGACGTCGTCTGATGAACAAAGAGATTGAAAAAGACAAAAGGTGACCTTCACCGATTGGATTGAAAATGGTGCCAAGAGATACTTTAGGACCATACTTACAATTAGTGATATTATTCAGAAAAATCGGACTATCCGTTAATAAGTTATTAGGGGTCAAACATTGGTAAATATCAACTTCCAACGCCCAGAACTCGAAAACGAGGCTCTCAGAATTTTCGTCCAGTTGCCCCAGTGACTCATGGCCCCAGGCCTTTCATCTGGCACAGGTTTCATTCCAATCGGTGAAGGTCGCATTTGACTCAAATAAGCAGTCCAAAGTTGGTGAGGAATATCCAATATTTTGACTCTTAATAACTCACTTATTTGTCGTCCGATTTGGCTGAAATTTAGAACGTTTGTAGCCCTTATCCATACCAACAAGCCTGCAAAATATGGTAGCGGTCAATAGAAAAGCACGTGCAATATGGGCCGCCAAACATTTCATAAATAAATCGTTTTACGCCTATAGCAGGCAAAGGAAAGCACCGACGGTGCTGCAAATACATGCGCATGCGCAGATCATTAATGCCTACATATATAAAGACTAGTCAAGGGAATCGGGGCAACGCGTCCTGGTGAAAACGGGCCATCAATTTTACATTGCACCCTATGGAAATTTGGGCGCGAAATCGGTAAAACCGTAATGACTCTATTAATTCGCAACAAACCGGTGCGCTTTTTATAGGGTTTATAGGTGTTAGGAAGGTACATATTTGTGCCAAATAAGAGTGCGCTGCATGCAGTACATGTGGAGATATAAGGGCTGAAAATGGGTCTGTAGACGTCGTCTGATGAACAAAGAGATTGAAAAAGACAAAAGGTGACCTTCACCGATTGGATTGAAAATGGTGCCAAGAGATACTTTAGGACCATACTTACAATTAGTGATATTATTCAGAAAAATCGGACTATCCGTTAATAAGTTATTAGGGGTCAAACATTGGTAAATATCAACTTCCAACGCCCAGAACTCGAAAACGAGGCTCTCAGAATTTTCGTCCAGTTGCCCCAGTGACTCATGGCCCCAGGCCTTTCATCTGGCACAGGTTTCATTCCAATCGGTGAAGGTCGCATTTGACTCAAATAAGCAGTCCAAAGTTGGTGAGGAATATCCAATATTTTGACTCTTAATAACTCACTTATTTGTCGTCCGATTTGGCTGAAATTTAGAACGTTTGTAGCCCTTATCCATACCAACAAGCCTGCAAAATATGGTAGCGGTCAATAGAAAAGCACGTGCAATATGGGCCGCCAAACATTTCATAAATAAATCGTTTTACGCCTATAGCAGGCAAAGGAAAGCACCGACGGTGCTGCAAATACATGCGCATGCGCAGATCATTAATGCCTACATATATAAAGACTAGTCAAGGGAATCGGGGCAACGCGTCCTGGTGAAAACGGGCCATCAATTTTACATTGCACCCTATGGAAATTTGGGCGCGAAATCGGTAAAACCGTAATGACTCTATTAATTCGCAACAAACCGGTGCGCTTTTTATAGGGTTTATAGGTGTTAGGAAGGTACATATTTGTGCCAAATAAGAGTGCGCTGCATGCAGTACATGTGGAGATATAAGGGCTGAAAATGGGTCTGTAGACGTCGTCTGATGAACAAAGAGATTGAAAAAGACAAAAGGTGACCTTCACCGATTGGATTGAAAATGGTGCCAAGAGATACTTTAGGACCATACTTACAATTAGTGATATTATTCAGAAAAATCGGACTATCCGTTAATAAGTTATTAGGGGTCAAACATTGGTAAATATCAACTTCCAACGCCCAGAACTCGAAAACGAGGCTCTCAGAATTTTCGTCCAGTTGCCCCAGTGACTCATGGCCCCAGGCCTTTCATCTGGCACAGGTTTCATTCCAATCGGTGAAGGTCGCATTTGACTCAAATAAGCAGTCCAAAGTTGGTGAGGAATATCCAATATTTTGACTCTTAATAACTCACTTATTTGTCGTCCGATTTGGCTGAAATTTAGAACGTTTGTAGCCCTTATCCATACCAACAAGCCTGCAAAATATGGTAGCGGTCAATAGAAAAGCACGTGCAATATGGGCCGCCAAACATTTCATAAATAAATCGTTTTACGCCTATAGCAGGCAAAGGAAAGCACCGACGGTGCTGCAAATACATGCGCATGCGCAGATCATTAATGCCTACATATATAAAGACTAGTCAAGGGAATCGGGGCAACGCGTCCTGGTGAAAACGGGCCATCAATTTTACATTGCACCCTATGGAAATTTGGGCGCGAAATCGGTAAAACCGTAATGACTCTATTAATTCGCAACAAACCGGTGCGCTTTTTATAGGGTTTATAGGTGTTAGGAAGGTACATATTTGTGCCAAATAAGAGTGCGCTGCATGCAGTACATGTGGAGATATAAGGGCTGAAAATGGGTCTGTAGACGTCGTCTGATGAACAAAGAGATTGAAAAAGACAAAAGGTGACCTTCACCGATTGGATTGAAAATGGTGCCAAGAGATACTTTAGGACCATACTTACAATTAGTGATATTATTCAGAAAAATCGGACTATCCGTTAATAAGTTATTAGGGGTCAAACATTGGTAAATATCAACTTCCAACGCCCAGAACTCGAAAACGAGGCTCTCAGAATTTTCGTCCAGTTGCCCCAGTGACTCATGGCCCCAGGCCTTTCATCTGGCACAGGTTTCATTCCAATCGGTGAAGGTCGCATTTGACTCAAATAAGCAGTCCAAAGTTGGTGAGGAATATCCAATATTTTGACTCTTAATAACTCACTTATTTGTCGTCCGATTTGGCTGAAATTTAGAACGTTTGTAGCCCTTATCCATACCAACAAGCCTGCAAAATATGGTAGCGGTCAATAGAAAAGCACGTGCAATATGGGCCGCCAAACATTTCATAAATAAATCGTTTTACGCCTATAGCAGGCAAAGGAAAGCACCGACGGTGCTGCAAATACATGCGCATGCGCAGATCATTAATGCCTACATATATAAAGACTAGTCAAGGGAATCGGGGCAACGCGTCCTGGTGAAAACGGGCCATCAATTTTACATTGCACCCTATGGAAATTTGGGCGCGAAATCGGTAAAACCGTAATGACTCTATTAATTCGCAACAAACCGGTGCGCTTTTTATAGGGTTTATAGGTGTTAGGAAGGTACATATTTGTGCCAAATAAGAGTGCGCTGCATGCAGTACATGTGGAGATATAAGGGCTGAAAATGGGTCTGTAGACGTCGTCTGATGAACAAAGAGATTGAAAAAGACAAAAGGTGACCTTCACCGATTGGATTGAAAATGGTGCCAAGAGATACTTTAGGACCATACTTACAATTAGTGATATTATTCAGAAAAATCGGACTATCCGTTAATAAGTTATTAGGGGTCAAACATTGGTAAATATCAACTTCCAACGCCCAGAACTCGAAAACGAGGCTCTCAGAATTTTCGTCCAGTTGCCCCAGTGACTCATGGCCCCAGGCCTTTCATCTGGCACAGGTTTCATTCCAATCGGTGAAGGTCGCATTTGACTCAAATAAGCAGTCCAAAGTTGGTGAGGAATATCCAATATTTTGACTCTTAATAACTCACTTATTTGTCGTCCGATTTGGCTGAAATTTAAAACGTTTGTAGCCCTTATCCATACCAACAAGCCTGCAAAATATGGTAGCGGTCAATAGAAAAGCACGTGCAATATGGGCCGCCAAACATTTCATAAATAAATCGTTTTACGCCTATAGCAGGCAAAGGAAAGCACCGACGGTGCTGCAAATACATGCGCATGCGCAGATCATTAATGCCTACATATATAAAGACTAGTCAAGGGAATCGGGGCAACGCGTCCTGGTGAAAACGGGCCATCAATTTTACATTGCACCCTATGGAAATTTGGGCGCGAAATCGGTAAAACCGTAATGACTCTATTAATTCGCAACAAACCGGTGCGCTTTTTATAGGGTTTATAGGTGTTAGGAAGGTACATATTTGTGCCAAATAAGAGTGCGCTGCATGCAGTACATGTGGAGATATAAGGGCTGAAAATGGGTCTGTAGACGTCGTCTGATGAACAAAGAGATTGAAAAAGACAAAAGGTGACCTTCACCGATTGGATTGAAAATGGTGCCAAGAGATACTTTAGGACCATACTTACAATTAGTGATATTATTCAGAAAAATCGGACTATCCGTTAATAAGTTATTAGGGGTCAAACATTGGTAAATATCAACTTCCAACGCCCAGAACTCGAAAACGAGGCTCTCAGAATTTTCGTCCAGTTGCCCCAGTGACTCATGGCCCCAGGCCTTTCATCTGGCACAGGTTTCATTCCAATCGGTGAAGGTCGCATTTGACTCAAATAAGCAGTCCAAAGTTGGTGAGGAATATCCAATATTTTGACTCTTAATAACTCACTTATTTGTCGTCCGATTTGGCTGAAATTTAGAACGTTTGTAGCCCTTATCCATACCAACAAGCCTGCAAAATATGGTAGCGGTCAATAGAAAAGCACGTGCAATATGGGCCGCCAAACATTTCATAAATAAATCGTTTTACGCCTATAGCAGGCAAAGGAAAGCACCGACGGTGCTGCAAATACATGCGCATGCGCAGATCATTAATGCCTACATATATAAAGACTAGTCAAGGGAATCGGGGCAACGCGTCCTGGTGAAAACGGGCCATCAATTTTACATTGCACCCTATGGAAATTTGGGCGCGAAATCGGTAAAACCGTAATGACTCTATTAATTCGCAACAAACCGGTGCGCTTTTTATAGGGTTTATAGGTGTTAGGAAGGTACATATTTGTGCCAAATAAGAGTGCGCTGCATGCAGTACATGTGGAGATATAAGGGCTGAAAATGGGTCTGTAGACGTCGTCTGATGAACAAAGAGATTGAAAAAGACAAAAGGTGACCTTCACCGATTGGATTGAAAATGGTGCCAAGAGATACTTTAGGACCATACTTACAATTAGTGATATTATTCAGAAAAATCGGACTATCCGTTAATAAGTTATTAGGGGTCAAACATTGGTAAATATCAACTTCCAACGCCCAGAACTCGAAAACGAGGCTCTCAGAATTTTCGTCCAGTTGCCCCAGTGACTCATGGCCCCAGGCCTTTCATCTGGCACAGGTTTCATTCCAATCGGTGAAGGTCGCATTTGACTCAAATAAGCAGTCCAAAGTTGGTGAGGAATATCCAATATTTTGACTCTTAATAACTCACTTATTTGTCGTCCGATTTGGCTGAAATTTAGAACGTTTGTAGCCCTTATCCATACCAACAAGCCTGCAAAATATGGTAGCGGTCAATAGAAAAGCACGTGCAATATGGGCCGCCAAACATTTCATAAATAAATCGTTTTACGCCTATAGCAGGCAAAGGAAAGCACCGACGGTGCTGCAAATACATGCGCATGCGCAGATCATTAATGCCTACATATATAAAGACTAGTCAAGGGAATCGGGGCAACGCGTCCTGGTGAAAACGGGCCATCAATTTTACATTGCACCCTATGGAAATTTGGGCGCGAAATCGGTAAAACCGTAATGACTCTATTAATTCGCAACAAACCGGTGCGCTTTTTATAGGGTTTATAGGTGTTAGGAAGGTACATATTTGTGCCAAATAAGAGTGCGCTGCATGCAGTACATGTGGAGATATAAGGGCTGAAAATGGGTCTGTAGACGTCGTCTGATGAACAAAGAGATTGAAAAAGACAAAAGGTGACCTTCACCGATTGGATTGAAAATGGTGCCAAGAGATACTTTAGGACCATACTTACAATTAGTGATATTATTCAGAAAAATCGGACTATCCGTTAATAAGTTATTAGGGGTCAAACATTGGTAAATATCAACTTCCAACGCCCAGAACTCGAAAACGAGGCTCTCAGAATTTTCGTCCAGTTGCCCCAGTGACTCATGGCCCCAGGCCTTTCATCTGGCACAGGTTTCATTCCAATCGGTGAAGGTCGCATTTGACTCAAATAAGCAGTCCAAAGTTGGTGAGGAATATCCAATATTTTGACTCTTAATAACTCACTTATTTGTCGTCCGATTTGGCTGAAATTTAGAACGTTTGTAGCCCTTATCCATACCAACAAGCCTGCAAAATATGGTAGCGGTCAATAGAAAAGCACGTGCAATATGGGCCGCCAAACATTTCATAAATAAATCGTTTTACGCCTATAGCAGGCAAAGGAAAGCACCGACGGTGCTGCAAATACATGCGCATGCGCAGATCATTAATGCCTACATATATAAAGACTAGTCAAGGGAATCGGGGCAACGCGTCCTGGTGAAAACGGGCCATCAATTTTACATTGCACCCTATGGAAATTTGGGCGCGAAATCGGTAAAACCGTAATGACTCTATTAATTCGCAACAAACCGGTGCGCTTTTTATAGGGTTTATAGGTGTTAGGAAGGTACATATTTGTGCCAAATAAGAGTGCGCTGCATGCAGTACATGTGGAGATATAAGGGCTGAAAATGGGTCTGTAGACGTCGTCTGATGAACAAAGAGATTGAAAAAGACAAAAGGTGACCTTCACCGATTGGATTGAAAATGGTGCCAAGAGATACTTTAGGACCATACTTACAATTAGTGATATTATTCAGAAAAATCGGACTATCCGTTAATAAGTTATTAGGGGTCAAACATTGGTAAATATCAACTTCCAACGCCCAGAACTCGAAAACGAGGCTCTCAGAATTTTCGTCCAGTTGCCCCAGTGACTCATGGCCCCAGGCCTTTCATCTGGCACAGGTTTCATTCCAATCGGTGAAGGTCGCATTTGACTCAAATAAGCAGTCCAAAGTTGGTGAGGAATATCCAATATTTTGACTCTTAATAACTCACTTATTTGTCGTCCGATTTGGCTGAAATTTAGAACGTTTGTAGCCCTTATCCATACCAACAAGCCTGCAAAATATGGTAGCGGTCAATAGAAAAGCACGTGCAATATGGGCCGCCAAACATTTCATAAATAAATCGTTTTACGCCTATAGCAGGCAAAGGAAAGCACCGACGGTGCTGCAAATACATGCGCATGCGCAGATCATTAATGCCTACATATATAAAGACTAGTCAAGGGAATCGGGGCAACGCGTCCTGGTGAAAACGGGCCATCAATTTTACATTGCACCCTATGGAAATTTGGGCGCGAAATCGGTAAAACCGTAATGACTCTATTAATTCGCAACAAACCGGTGCGCTTTTTATAGGGTTTATAGGTGTTAGGAAGGTACATATTTGTGCCAAATAAGAGTGCGCTGCATGCAGTACATGTGGAGATATAAGGGCTGAAAATGGGTCTGTAGACGTCGTCTGATGAACAAAGAGATTGAAAAAGACAAAAGGTGACCTTCACCGATTGGATTGAAAATGGTGCCAAGAGATACTTTAGGACCATACTTACAATTAGTGATATTATTCAGAAAAATCGGACTATCCGTTAATAAGTTATTAGGGGTCAAACATTGGTAAATATCAACTTCCAACGCCCAGAACTCGAAAACGAGGCTCTCAGAATTTTCGTCCAGTTGCCCCAGTGACTCATGGCCCCAGGCCTTTCATCTGGCACAGGTTTCATTCCAATCGGTGAAGGTCGCATTTGACTCAAATAAGCAGTCCAAAGTTGGTGAGGAATATCCAATATTTTGACTCTTAATAACTCACTTATTTGTCGTCCGATTTGGCTGAAATTTAGAACGTTTGTAGCCCTTATCCATACCAACAAGCCTGCAAAATATGGTAGCGGTCAATAGAAAAGCACGTGCAATATGGGCCGCCAAACATTTCATAAATAAATCGTTTTACGCCTATAGCAGGCAAAGGAAAGCACCGACGGTGCTGCAAATACATGCGCATGCGCAGATCATTAATGCCTACATATATAAAGACTAGTCAAGGGAATCGGGGCAACGCGTCCTGGTGAAAACGGGCCATCAATTTTACATTGCACCCTATGGAAATTTGGGCGCGAAATCGGTAAAACCGTAATGACTCTATTAATTCGCAACAAACCGGTGCGCTTTTTATAGGGTTTATAGGTGTTAGGAAGGTACATATTTGTGCCAAATAAGAGTGCGCTGCATGCAGTACATGTGGAGATATAAGGGCTGAAAATGGGTCTGTAGACGTCGTCTGATGAACAAAGAGATTGAAAAAGACAAAAGGTGACCTTCACCGATTGGATTGAAAATGGTGCCAAGAGATACTTTAGGACCATACTTACAATTAGTGATATTATTCAGAAAAATCGGACTATCCGTTAATAAGTTATTAGGGGTCAAACATTGGTAAATATCAACTTCCAACGCCCAGAACTCGAAAACGAGGCTCTCAGAATTTTCGTCCAGTTGCCCCAGTGACTCATGGCCCCAGGCCTTTCATCTGGCACAGGTTTCATTCCAATCGGTGAAGGTCGCATTTGACTCAAATAAGCAGTCCAAAGTTGGTGAGGAATATCCAATATTTTGACTCTTAATAACTCACTTATTTGTCGTCCGATTTGGCTGAAATTTAGAACGTTTGTAGCCCTTATCCATACCAACAAGCCTGCAAAATATGGTAGCGGTCAATAGAAAAGCACGTGCAATATGGGCCGCCAAACATTTCATAAATAAATCGTTTTACGCCTATAGCAGGCAAAGGAAAGCACCGACGGTGCTGCAAATACATGCGCATGCGCAGATCATTAATGCCTACATATATAAAGACTAGTCAAGGGAATCGGGGCAACGCGTCCTGGTGAAAACGGGCCATCAATTTTACATTGCACCCTATGGAAATTTGGGCGCGAAATCGGTAAAACCGTAATGACTCTATTAATTCGCAACAAACCGGTGCGCTTTTTATAGGGTTTATAGGTGTTAGGAAGGTACATATTTGTGCCAAATAAGAGTGCGCTGCATGCAGTACATGTGGAGATATAAGGGCTGAAAATGGGTCTGTAGACGTCGTCTGATGAACAAAGAGATTGAAAAAGACAAAAGGTGACCTTCACCGATTGGATTGAAAATGGTGCCAAGAGATACTTTAGGACCATACTTACAATTAGTGATATTATTCAGAAAAATCGGACTATCCGTTAATAAGTTATTAGGGGTCAAACATTGGTAAATATCAACTTCCAACGCCCAGAACTCGAAAACGAGGCTCTCAGAATTTTCGTCCAGTTGCCCCAGTGACTCATGGCCCCAGGCCTTTCATCTGGCACAGGTTTCATTCCAATCGGTGAAGGTCGCATTTGACTCAAATAAGCAGTCCAAAGTTGGTGAGGAATATCCAATATTTTGACTCTTAATAACTCACTTATTTGTCGTCCGATTTGGCTGAAATTTAGAACGTTTGTAGCCCTTATCCATACCAACAAGCCTGCAAAATATGGTAGCGGTCAATAGAAAAGCACGTGCAATATGGGCCGCCAAACATTTCATAAATAAATCGTTTTACGCCTATAGCAGGCAAAGGAAAGCACCGACGGTGCTGCAAATACATGCGCATGCGCAGATCATTAATGCCTACATATATAAAGACTAGTCAAGGGAATCGGGGCAACGCGTCCTGGTGAAAACGGGCCATCAATTTTACATTGCACCCTATGGAAATTTGGGCGCGAAATCGGTAAAACCGTAATGACTCTATTAATTCGCAACAAACCGGTGCGCTTTTTATAGGGTTTATAGGTGTTAGGAAGGTACATATTTGTGCCAAATAAGAGTGCGCTGCATGCAGTACATGTGGAGATATAAGGGCTGAAAATGGGTCTGTAGACGTCGTCTGATGAACAAAGAGATTGAAAAAGACAAAAGGTGACCTTCACCGATTGGATTGAAAATGGTGCCAAGAGATACTTTAGGACCATACTTACAATTAGTGATATTATTCAGAAAAATCGGACTATCCGTTAATAAGTTATTAGGGGTCAAACATTGGTAAATATCAACTTCCAACGCCCAGAACTCGAAAACGAGGCTCTCAGAATTTTCGTCCAGTTGCCCCAGTGACTCATGGCCCCAGGCCTTTCATCTGGCACAGGTTTCATTCCAATCGGTGAAGGTCGCATTTGACTCAAATAAGCAGTCCAAAGTTGGTGAGGAATATCCAATATTTTGACTCTTAATAACTCACTTATTTGTCGTCCGATTTGGCTGAAATTTAGAACGTTTGTAGCCCTTATCCATACCAACAAGCCTGCAAAATATGGTAGCGGTCAATAGAAAAGCACGTGCAATATGGGCCGCCAAACATTTCATAAATAAATCGTTTTACGCCTATAGCAGGCAAAGGAAAGCACCGACGGTGCTGCAAATACATGCGCATGCGCAGATCATTAATGCCTACATATATAAAGACTAGTCAAGGGAATCGGGGCAACGCGTCCTGGTGAAAACGGGCCATCAATTTTACATTGCACCCTATGGAAATTTGGGCGCGAAATCGGTAAAACCGTAATGACTCTATTAATTCGCAACAAACCGGTGCGCTTTTTATAGGGTTTATAGGTGTTAGGAAGGTACATATTTGTGCCAAATAAGAGTGCGCTGCATGCAGTACATGTGGAGATATAAGGGCTGAAAATGGGTCTGTAGACGTCGTCTGATGAACAAAGAGATTGAAAAAGACAAAAGGTGACCTTCACCGATTGGATTGAAAATGGTGCCAAGAGATACTTTAGGACCATACTTACAATTAGTGATATTATTCAGAAAAATCGGACTATCCGTTAATAAGTTATTAGGGGTCAAACATTGGTAAATATCAACTTCCAACGCCCAGAACTCGAAAACGAGGCTCTCAGAATTTTCGTCCAGTTGCCCCAGTGACTCATGGCCCCAGGCCTTTCATCTGGCACAGGTTTCATTCCAATCGGTGAAGGTCGCATTTGACTCAAATAAGCAGTCCAAAGTTGGTGAGGAATATCCAATATTTTGACTCTTAATAACTCACTTATTTGTCGTCCGATTTGGCTGAAATTTAGAACGTTTGTAGCCCTTATCCATACCAACAAGCCTGCAAAATATGGTAGCGGTCAATAGAAAAGCACGTGCAATATGGGCCGCCAAACATTTCATAAATAAATCGTTTTACGCCTATAGCAGGCAAAGGAAAGCACCGACGGTGCTGCAAATACATGCGCATGCGCAGATCATTAATGCCTACATATATAAAGACTAGTCAAGGGAATCGGGGCAACGCGTCCTGGTGAAAACGGGCCATCAATTTTACATTGCACCCTATGGAAATTTGGGCGCGAAATCGGTAAAACCGTAATGACTCTATTAATTCGCAACAAACCGGTGCGCTTTTTATAGGGTTTATAGGTGTTAGGAAGGTACATATTTGTGCCAAATAAGAGTGCGCTGCATGCAGTACATGTGGAGATATAAGGGCTGAAAATGGGTCTGTAGACGTCGTCTGATGAACAAAGAGATTGAAAAAGACAAAAGGTGACCTTCACCGATTGGATTGAAAATGGTGCCAAGAGATACTTTAGGACCATACTTACAATTAGTGATATTATTCAGAAAAATCGGACTATCCGTTAATAAGTTATTAGGGGTCAAACATTGGTAAATATCAACTTCCAACGCCCAGAACTCGAAAACGAGGCTCTCAGAATTTTCGTCCAGTTGCCCCAGTGACTCATGGCCCCAGGCCTTTCATCTGGCACAGGTTTCATTCCAATCGGTGAAGGTCGCATTTGACTCAAATAAGCAGTCCAAAGTTGGTGAGGAATATCCAATATTTTGACTCTTAATAACTCACTTATTTGTCGTCCGATTTGGCTGAAATTTAGAACGTTTGTAGCCCTTATCCATACCAACAAGCCTGCAAAATATGGTAGCGGTCAATAGAAAAGCACGTGCAATATGGGCCGCCAAACATTTCATAAATAAATCGTTTTACGCCTATAGCAGGCAAAGGAAAGCACCGACGGTGCTGCAAATACATGCGCATGCGCAGATCATTAATGCCTACATATATAAAGACTAGTCAAGGGAATCGGGGCAACGCGTCCTGGTGAAAACGGGCCATCAATTTTACATTGCACCCTATGGAAATTTGGGCGCGAAATCGGTAAAACCGTAATGACTCTATTAATTCGCAACAAACCGGTGCGCTTTTTATAGGGTTTATAGGTGTTAGGAAGGTACATATTTGTGCCAAATAAGAGTGCGCTGCATGCAGTACATGTGGAGATATAAGGGCTGAAAATGGGTCTGTAGACGTCGTCTGATGAACAAAGAGATTGAAAAAGACAAAAGGTGACCTTCACCGATTGGATTGAAAATGGTGCCAAGAGATACTTTAGGACCATACTTACAATTAGTGATATTATTCAGAAAAATCGGACTATCCGTTAATAAGTTATTAGGGGTCAAACATTGGTAAATATCAACTTCCAACGCCCAGAACTCGAAAACGAGGCTCTCAGAATTTTCGTCCAGTTGCCCCAGTGACTCATGGCCCCAGGCCTTTCATCTGGCACAGGTTTCATTCCAATCGGTGAAGGTCGCATTTGACTCAAATAAGCAGTCCAAAGTTGGTGAGGAATATCCAATATTTTGACTCTTAATAACTCACTTATTTGTCGTCCGATTTGGCTGAAATTTAGAACGTTTGTAGCCCTTATCCATACCAACAAGCCTGCAAAATATGGTAGCGGTCAATAGAAAAGCACGTGCAATATGGGCCGCCAAACATTTCATAAATAAATCGTTTTACGCCTATAGCAGGCAAAGGAAAGCACCGACGGTGCTGCAAATACATGCGCATGCGCAGATCATTAATGCCTACATATATAAAGACTAGTCAAGGGAATCGGGGCAACGCGTCCTGGTGAAAACGGGCCATCAATTTTACATTGCACCCTATGGAAATTTGGGCGCGAAATCGGTAAAACCGTAATGACTCTATTAATTCGCAACAAACCGGTGCGCTTTTTATAGGGTTTATAGGTGTTAGGAAGGTACATATTTGTGCCAAATAAGAGTGCGCTGCATGCAGTACATGTGGAGATATAAGGGCTGAAAATGGGTCTGTAGACGTCGTCTGATGAACAAAGAGATTGAAAAAGACAAAAGGTGACCTTCACCGATTGGATTGAAAATGGTGCCAAGAGATACTTTAGGACCATACTTACAATTAGTGATATTATTCAGAAAAATCGGACTATCCGTTAATAAGTTATTAGGGGTCAAACATTGGTAAATATCAACTTCCAACGCCCAGAACTCGAAAACGAGGCTCTCAGAATTTTCGTCCAGTTGCCCCAGTGACTCATGGCCCCAGGCCTTTCATCTGGCACAGGTTTCATTCCAATCGGTGAAGGTCGCATTTGACTCAAATAAGCAGTCCAAAGTTGGTGAGGAATATCCAATATTTTGACTCTTAATAACTCACTTATTAGTCGTCCGATTTGGCTGAAATTTAGAACGTTTGTAGCCCTTATCCATACCAACAAGCCTGCAAAATATGGTAGCGGTCAATAGAAAAGCACGTGCAATATGGGCCGCCAAACATTTCATAAATAAATCGTTTTACGCCTATAGCAGGCAAAGGAAAGCACCGACGGTGCTGCAAATACATGCGCATGCGCAGATCATTAATGCCTACATATATAAAGACTAGTCAAGGGAATCGGGGCAACGCGTCCTGGTGAAAACGGGCCATCAATTTTACATTGCACCCTATGGAAATTTGGGCGCGAAATCGGTAAAACCGTAATGACTCTATTAATTCGCAACAAACCGGTGCGCTTTTTATAGGGTTTATAGGTGTTAGGAAGGTACATATTTGTGCCAAATAAGAGTGCGCTGCATGCAGTACATGTGGAGATATAAGGGCTGAAAATGGGTCTGTAGACGTCGTCTGATGAACAAAGAGATTGAAAAAGACAAAAGGTGACCTTCACCGATTGGATTGAAAATGGTGCCAAGAGATACTTTAGGACCATACTTACAATTAGTGATATTATTCAGAAAAATCGGACTATCCGTTAATAAGTTATTAGGGGTCAAACATTGGTAAATATCAACTTCCAACGCC
This sequence comes from Anodontia alba, assembly GCA_964016985.1. Taxonomy (NCBI): domain Eukaryota; kingdom Metazoa; phylum Mollusca; class Bivalvia; order Lucinida; family Lucinidae; genus Anodontia; species Anodontia alba. The sequence goes on along the minus strand of CAXHKG010000053.1, from coordinate 17,598 downwards.
CAGAACTCGAAAACGAGGCTCTCAGAATTTTCGTCCAGTTGCCCCAGTGACTCATGGCCCCAGGCCTTTCATCTGGCACAGGTTTCATTCCAATCGGTGAAGGTCGCATTTGACTCAAATAAGCAGTCCAAAGTTGGTGAGGAATATCCAATATTTTGACTCTTAATAACTCACTTATTTGTCGTCCGATTTGGCTGAAATTTAGAACGTTTGTAGCCCTTATCCATACCAACAAGCCTGCAAAATATGGTAGCGGTCAATAGAAAAGCACGTGCAATATGGGCCGCCAAACATTTCATAAATAAATCGTTTTACGCCTATAGCAGGCAAAGGAAAGCACCGACGGTGCTGCAAATACATGCGCATGCGCAGATCATTAATGCCTACATATATAAAGACTAGTCAAGGGAATCGGGGCAACGCGTCCTGGTGAAAACGGGCCATCAATTTTACATTGCACCCTATGGAAATTTGGGCGCGAAATCGGTAAAACCGTAATGACTCTATTAATTCGCAACAAACCGGTGCGCTTTTTATAGGGTTTATAGGTGTTAGGAAGGTACATATTTGTGCCAAATAAGAGTGCGCTGCATGCAGTACATGTGGAGATATAAGGGCTGAAAATGGGTCTGTAGACGTCGTCTGATGAACAAAGAGATTGAAAAAGACAAAAGGTGACCTTCACCGATTGGATTGAAAATGGTGCCAAGAGATACTTTAGGACCATACTTACAATTAGTGATATTATTCAGAAAAATCGGACTATCCGTTAATAAGTTATTAGGGGTCAAACATTGGTAAATATCAACTTCCAACGCCCAGAACTCGAAAACGAGGCTCTCAGAATTTTCGTCCAGTTGCCCCAGTGACTCATGGCCCCAGGCCTTTCATCTGGCACAGGTTTCATTCCAATCGGTGAAGGTCGCATTTGACTCAAATAAGCAGTCCAAAGTTGGTGAGGAATATCCAATATTTTGACTCTTAATAACTCACTTATTTGTCGTCCGATTTGGCTGAAATTTAGAACGTTTGTAGCCCTTATCCATACCAACAAGCCTGCAAAATATGGTAGCGGTCAATAGAAAAGCACGTGCAATATGGGCCGCCAAACATTTCATAAATAAATCGTTTTACGCCTATAGCAGGCAAAGGAAAGCACCGACGGTGCTGCAAATACATGCGCATGCGCAGATCATTAATGCCTACATATATAAAGACTAGTCAAGGGAATCGGGGCAACGCGTCCTGGTGAAAACGGGCCATCAATTTTACATTGCACCCTATGGAAATTTGGGCGCGAAATCGGTAAAACCGTAATGACTCTATTAATTCGCAACAAACCGGTGCGCTTTTTATAGGGTTTATAGGTGTTAGGAAGGTACATATTTGTGCCAAATAAGAGTGCGCTGCATGCAGTACATGTGGAGATATAAGGGCTGAAAATGGGTCTGTAGACGTCGTCTGATGAACAAAGAGATTGAAAAAGACAAAAGGTGACCTTCACCGATTGGATTGAAAATGGTGCCAAGAGATACTTTAGGACCATACTTACAATTAGTGATATTATTCAGAAAAATCGGACTATCCGTTAATAAGTTATTAGGGGTCAAACATTGGTAAATATCAACTTCCAACGCCCAGAACTCGAAAACGAGGCTCTCAGAATTTTCGTCCAGTTGCCCCAGTGACTCATGGCCCCAGGCCTTTCATCTGGCACAGGTTTCATTCCAATCGGTGAAGGTCGCATTTGACTCAAATAAGCAGTCCAAAGTTGGTGAGGAATATCCAATATTTTGACTCTTAATAACTCACTTATTTGTCGTCCGATTTGGCTGAAATTTAGAACGTTTGTAGCCCTTATCCATACCAACAAGCCTGCAAAATATGGTAGCGGTCAATAGAAAAGCACGTGCAATATGGGCCGCCAAACATTTCATAAATAAATCGTTTTACGCCTATAGCAGGCAAAGGAAAGCACCGACGGTGCTGCAAATACATGCGCATGCGCAGATCATTAATGCCTACATATATAAAGACTAGTCAAGGGAATCGGGGCAACGCGTCCTGGTGAAAACGGGCCATCAATTTTACATTGCACCCTATGGAAATTTGGGCGCGAAATCGGTAAAACCGTAATGACTCTATTAATTCGCAACAAACCGGTGCGCTTTTTATAGGGTTTATAGGTGTTAGGAAGGTACATATTTGTGCCAAATAAGAGTGCGCTGCATGCAGTACATGTGGAGATATAAGGGCTGAAAATGGGTCTGTAGACGTCGTCTGATGAACAAAGAGATTGAAAAAGACAAAAGGTGACCTTCACCGATTGGATTGAAAATGGTGCCAAGAGATACTTTAGGACCATACTTACAATTAGTGATATTATTCAGAAAAATCGGACTATCCGTTAATAAGTTATTAGGGGTCAAACATTGGTAAATATCAACTTCCAACGCCCAGAACTCGAAAACGAGGCTCTCAGAATTTTCGTCCAGTTGCCCCAGTGACTCATGGCCCCAGGCCTTTCATCTGGCACAGGTTTCATTCCAATCGGTGAAGGTCGCATTTGACTCAAATAAGCAGTCCAAAGTTGGTGAGGAATATCCAATATTTTGACTCTTAATAACTCACTTATTTGTCGTCCGATTTGGCTGAAATTTAGAACGTTTGTAGCCCTTATCCATACCAACAAGCCTGCAAAATATGGTAGCGGTCAATAGAAAAGCACGTGCAATATGGGCCGCCAAACATTTCATAAATAAATCGTTTTACGCCTATAGCAGGCAAAGGAAAGCACCGACGGTGCTGCAAATACATGCGCATGCGCAGATCATTAATGCCTACATATATAAAGACTAGTCAAGGGAATCGGGGCAACGCGTCCTGGTGAAAACGGGCCATCAATTTTACATTGCACCCTATGGAAATTTGGGCGCGAAATCGGTAAAACCGTAATGACTCTATTAATTCGCAACAAACCGGTGCGCTTTTTATAGGGTTTATAGGTGTTAGGAAGGTACATATTTGTGCCAAATAAGAGTGCGCTGCATGCAGTACATGTGGAGATATAAGGGCTGAAAATGGGTCTGTAGACGTCGTCTGATGAACAAAGAGATTGAAAAAGACAAAAGGTGACCTTCACCGATTGGATTGAAAATGGTGCCAAGAGATACTTTAGGACCATACTTACAATTAGTGATATTATTCAGAAAAATCGGACTATCCGTTAATAAGTTATTAGGGGTCAAACATTGGTAAATATCAACTTCCAACGCCCAGAACTCGAAAACGAGGCTCTCAGAATTTTCGTCCAGTTGCCCCAGTGACTCATGGCCCCAGGCCTTTCATCTGGCACAGGTTTCATTCCAATCGGTGAAGGTCGCATTTGACTCAAATAAGCAGTCCAAAGTTGGTGAGGAATATCCAATATTTTGACTCTTAATAACTCACTTATTTGTCGTCCGATTTGGCTGAAATTTAGAACGTTTGTAGCCCTTATCCATACCAACAAGCCTGCAAAATATGGTAGCGGTCAATAGAAAAGCACGTGCAATATGGGCCGCCAAACATTTCATAAATAAATCGTTTTACGCCTATAGCAGGCAAAGGAAAGCACCGACGGTGCTGCAAATACATGCGCATGCGCAGATCATTAATGCCTACATATATAAAGACTAGTCAAGGGAATCGGGGCAACGCGTCCTGGTGAAAACGGGCCATCAATTTTACATTGCACCCTATGGAAATTTGGGCGCGAAATCGGTAAAACCGTAATGACTCTATTAATTCGCAACAAACCGGTGCGCTTTTTATAGGGTTTATAGGTGTTAGGAAGGTACATATTTGTGCCAAATAAGAGTGCGCTGCATGCAGTACATGTGGAGATATAAGGGCTGAAAATGGGTCTGTAGACGTCGTCTGATGAACAAAGAGATTGAAAAAGACAAAAGGTGACCTTCACCGATTGGATTGAAAATGGTGCCAAGAGATACTTTAGGACCATACTTACAATTAGTGATATTATTCAGAAAAATCGGACTATCCGTTAATAAGTTATTAGGGGTCAAACATTGGTAAATATCAACTTCCAACGCCCAGAACTCGAAAACGAGGCTCTCAGAATTTTCGTCCAGTTGCCCCAGTGACTCATGGCCCCAGGCCTTTCATCTGGCACAGGTTTCATTCCAATCGGTGAAGGTCGCATTTGACTCAAATAAGCAGTCCAAAGTTGGTGAGGAATATCCAATATTTTGACTCTTAATAACTCACTTATTTGTCGTCCGATTTGGCTGAAATTTAGAACGTTTGTAGCCCTTATCCATACCAACAAGCCTGCAAAATATGGTAGCGGTCAATAGAAAAGCACGTGCAATATGGGCCGCCAAACATTTCATAAATAAATCGTTTTACGCCTATAGCAGGCAAAGGAAAGCACCGACGGTGCTGCAAATACATGCGCATGCGCAGATCATTAATGCCTACATATATAAAGACTAGTCAAGGGAATCGGGGCAACGCGTCCTGGTGAAAACGGGCCATCAATTTTACATTGCACCCTATGGAAATTTGGGCGCGAAATCGGTAAAACCGTAATGACTCTATTAATTCGCAACAAACCGGTGCGCTTTTTATAGGGTTTATAGGTGTTAGGAAGGTACATATTTGTGCCAAATAAGAGTGCGCTGCATGCAGTACATGTGGAGATATAAGGGCTGAAAATGGGTCTGTAGACGTCGTCTGATGAACAAAGAGATTGAAAAAGACAAAAGGTGACCTTCACCGATTGGATTGAAAATGGTGCCAAGAGATACTTTAGGACCATACTTACAATTAGTGATATTATTCAGAAAAATCGGACTATCCGTTAATAAGTTATTAGGGGTCAAACATTGGTAAATATCAACTTCCAACGCCCAGAACTCGAAAACGAGGCTCTCAGAATTTTCGTCCAGTTGCCCCAGTGACTCATGGCCCCAGGCCTTTCATCTGGCACAGGTTTCATTCCAATCGGTGAAGGTCGCATTTGACTCAAATAAGCAGTCCAAAGTTGGTGAGGAATATCCAATATTTTGACTCTTAATAACTCACTTATTTGTCGTCCGATTTGGCTGAAATTTAGAACGTTTGTAGCCCTTATCCATACCAACAAGCCTGCAAAATATGGTAGCGGTCAATAGAAAAGCACGTGCAATATGGGCCGCCAAACATTTCATAAATAAATCGTTTTACGCCTATAGCAGGCAAAGGAAAGCACCGACGGTGCTGCAAATACATGCGCATGCGCAGATCATTAATGCCTACATATATAAAGACTAGTCAAGGGAATCGGGGCAACGCGTCCTGGTGAAAACGGGCCATCAATTTTACATTGCACCCTATGGAAATTTGGGCGCGAAATCGGTAAAACCGTAATGACTCTATTAATTCGCAACAAACCGGTGCGCTTTTTATAGGGTTTATAGGTGTTAGGAAGGTACATATTTGTGCCAAATAAGAGTGCGCTGCATGCAGTACATGTGGAGATATAAGGGCTGAAAATGGGTCTGTAGACGTCGTCTGATGAACAAAGAGATTGAAAAAGACAAAAGGTGACCTTCACCGATTGGATTGAAAATGGTGCCAAGAGATACTTTAGGACCATACTTACAATTAGTGATATTATTCAGAAAAATCGGACTATCCGTTAATAAGTTATTAGGGGTCAAACATTGGTAAATATCAACTTCCAACGCCCAGAACTCGAAAACGAGGCTCTCAGAATTTTCGTCCAGTTGCCCCAGTGACTCATGGCCCCAGGCCTTTCATCTGGCACAGGTTTCATTCCAATCGGTGAAGGTCGCATTTGACTCAAATAAGCAGTCCAAAGTTGGTGAGGAATATCCAATATTTTGACTCTTAATAACTCACTTATTTGTCGTCCGATTTGGCTGAAATTTAGAACGTTTGTAGCCCTTATCCATACCAACAAGCCTGCAAAATATGGTAGCGGTCAATAGAAAAGCACGTGCAATATGGGCCGCCAAACATTTCATAAATAAATCGTTTTACGCCTATAGCAGGCAAAGGAAAGCACCGACGGTGCTGCAAATACATGCGCATGCGCAGATCATTAATGCCTACATATATAAAGACTAGTCAAGGGAATCGGGGCAACGCGTCCTGGTGAAAACGGGCCATCAATTTTACATTGCACCCTATGGAAATTTGGGCGCGAAATCGGTAAAACCGTAATGACTCTATTAATTCGCAACAAACCGGTGCGCTTTTTATAGGGTTTATAGGTGTTAGGAAGGTACATATTTGTGCCAAATAAGAGTGCGCTGCATGCAGTACATGTGGAGATATAAGGGCTGAAAATGGGTCTGTAGACGTCGTCTGATGAACAAAGAGATTGAAAAAGACAAAAGGTGACCTTCACCGATTGGATTGAAAATGGTGCCAAGAGATACTTTAGGACCATACTTACAATTAGTGATATTATTCAGAAAAATCGGACTATCCGTTAATAAGTTATTAGGGGTCAAACATTGGTAAATATCAACTTCCAACGCCCAGAACTCGAAAACGAGGCTCTCAGAATTTTCGTCCAGTTGCCCCAGTGACTCATGGCCCCAGGCCTTTCATCTGGCACAGGTTTCATTCCAATCGGTGAAGGTCGCATTTGACTCAAATAAGCAGTCCAAAGTTGGTGAGGAATATCCAATATTTTGACTCTTAATAACTCACTTATTTGTCGTCCGATTTGGCTGAAATTTAGAACGTTTGTAGCCCTTATCCATACCAACAAGCCTGCAAAATATGGTAGCGGTCAATAGAAAAGCACGTGCAATATGGGCCGCCAAACATTTCATAAATAAATCGTTTTACGCCTATAGCAGGCAAAGGAAAGCACCGACGGTGCTGCAAATACATGCGCATGCGCAGATCATTAATGCCTACATATATAAAGACTAGTCAAGGGAATCGGGGCAACGCGTCCTGGTGAAAACGGGCCATCAATTTTACATTGCACCCTATGGAAATTTGGGCGCGAAATCGGTAAAACCGTAATGACTCTATTAATTCGCAACAAACCGGTGCGCTTTTTATAGGGTTTATAGGTGTTAGGAAGGTACATATTTGTGCCAAATAAGAGTGCGCTGCATGCAGTACATGTGGAGATATAAGGGCTGAAAATGGGTCTGTAGACGTCGTCTGATGAACAAAGAGATTGAAAAAGACAAAAGGTGACCTTCACCGATTGGATTGAAAATGGTGCCAAGAGATACTTTAGGACCATACTTACAATTAGTGATATTATTCAGAAAAATCGGACTATCCGTTAATAAGTTATTAGGGGTCAAACATTGGTAAATATCAACTTCCAACGCCCAGAACTCGAAAACGAGGCTCTCAGAATTTTCGTCCAGTTGCCCCAGTGACTCATGGCCCCAGGCCTTTCATCTGGCACAGGTTTCATTCCAATCGGTGAAGGTCGCATTTGACTCAAATAAGCAGTCCAAAGTTGGTGAGGAATATCCAATATTTTGACTCTTAATAACTCACTTATTTGTCGTCCGATTTGGCTGAAATTTAGAACGTTTGTAGCCCTTATCCATACCAACAAGCCTGCAAAATATGGTAGCGGTCAATAGAAAAGCACGTGCAATATGGGCCGCCAAACATTTCATAAATAAATCGTTTTACGCCTATAGCAGGCAAAGGAAAGCACCGACGGTGCTGCAAATACATGCGCATGCGCAGATCATTAATGCCTACATATATAAAGACTAGTCAAGGGAATCGGGGCAACGCGTCCTGGTGAAAACGGGCCATCAATTTTACATTGCACCCTATGGAAATTTGGGCGCGAAATCGGTAAAACCGTAATGACTCTATTAATTCGCAACAAACCGGTGCGCTTTTTATAGGGTTTATAGGTGTTAGGAAGGTACATATTTGTGCCAAATAAGAGTGCGCTGCATGCAGTACATGTGGAGATATAAGGGCTGAAAATGGGTCTGTAGACGTCGTCTGATGAACAAAGAGATTGAAAAAGACAAAAGGTGACCTTCACCGATTGGATTGAAAATGGTGCCAAGAGATACTTTAGGACCATACTTACAATTAGTGATATTATTCAGAAAAATCGGACTATCCGTTAATAAGTTATTAGGGGTCAAACATTGGTAAATATCAACTTCCAACGCCCAGAACTCGAAAACGAGGCTCTCAGAATTTTCGTCCAGTTGCCCCAGTGACTCATGGCCCCAGGCCTTTCATCTGGCACAGGTTTCATTCCAATCGGTGAAGGTCGCATTTGACTCAAATAAGCAGTCCAAAGTTGGTGAGGAATATCCAATATTTTGACTCTTAATAACTCACTTATTTGTCGTCCGATTTGGCTGAAATTTAGAACGTTTGTAGCCCTTATCCATACCAACAAGCCTGCAAAATATGGTAGCGGTCAATAGAAAAGCACGTGCAATATGGGCCGCCAAACATTTCATAAATAAATCGTTTTACGCCTATAGCAGGCAAAGGAAAGCACCGACGGTGCTGCAAATACATGCGCATGCGCAGATCATTAATGCCTACATATATAAAGACTAGTCAAGGGAATCGGGGCAACGCGTCCTGGTGAAAACGGGCCATCAATTTTACATTGCACCCTATGGAAATTTGGGCGCGAAATCGGTAAAACCGTAATGACTCTATTAATTCGCAACAAACCGGTGCGCTTTTTATAGGGTTTATAGGTGTTAGGAAGGTACATATTTGTGCCAAATAAGAGTGCGCTGCATGCAGTACATGTGGAGATATAAGGGCTGAAAATGGGTCTGTAGACGTCGTCTGATGAACAAAGAGATTGAAAAAGACAAAAGGTGACCTTCACCGATTGGATTGAAAATGGTGCCAAGAGATACTTTAGGACCATACTTACAATTAGTGATATTATTCAGAAAAATCGGACTATCCGTTAATAAGTTATTAGGGGTCAAACATTGGTAAATATCAACTTCCAACGCCCAGAACTCGAAAACGAGGCTCTCAGAATTTTCGTCCAGTTGCCCCAGTGACTCATGGCCCCAGGCCTTTCATCTGGCACAGGTTTCATTCCAATCGGTGAAGGTCGCATTTGACTCAAATAAGCAGTCCAAAGTTGGTGAGGAATATCCAATAGTTTGACTCTTAATAACTCACTTATTTGTCGTCCGATTTGGCTGAAATTTAGAACGTTTGTAGCCCTTATCCATACCAACAAGCCTGCAAAATATGGTAGCGGTCAATAGAAAAGCACGTGCAATATGGGCCGCCAAACATTTCATAAATAAATCGTTTTACGCCTATAGCAGGCAAAGGAAAGCACCGACGGTGCTGCAAATACATGCGCATGCGCAGATCATTAATGCCTACATATATAAAGACTAGTCAAGGGAATCGGGGCAACGCGTCCTGGTGAAAACGGGCCATCAATTTTACATTGCACCCTATGGAAATTTGGGCGCGAAATCGGTAAAACCGTAATGACTCTATTAATTCGCAACAAACCGGTGCGCTTTTTATAGGGTTTATAGGTGTTAGGAAGGTACATATTTGTGCCAAATAAGAGTGCGCTGCATGCAGTACATGTGGAGATATAAGGGCTGAAAATGGGTCTGTAGACGTCGTCTGATGAACAAAGAGATTGAAAAAGACAAAAGGTGACCTTCACCGATTGGATTGAAAATGGTGCCAAGAGATACTTTAGGACCATACTTACAATTAGTGATATTATTCAGAAAAATCGGACTATCCGTTAATAAGTTATTAGGGGTCAAACATTGGTAAATATCAACTTCCAACGCCCAGAACTCGAAAACGAGGCTCTCAGAATTTTCGTCCAGTTGCCCCAGTGACTCATGGCCCCAGGCCTTTCATCTGGCACAGGTTTCATTCCAATCGGTGAAGGTCGCATTTGACTCAAATAAGCAGTCCAAAGTTGGTGAGGAATATCCAATATTTTGACTCTTAATAACTCACTTATTTGTCGTCCGATTTGGCTGAAATTTAGAACGTTTGTAGCCCTTATCCATACCAACAAGCCTGCAAAATATGGTAGCGGTCAATAGAAAAGCACGTGCAATATGGGCCGCCAAACATTTCATAAATAAATCGTTTTACGCCTATAGCAGGCAAAGGAAAGCACCGACGGTGCTGCAAATACATGCGCATGCGCAGATCATTAATGCCTACATATATAAAGACTAGTCAAGGGAATCGGGGCAACGCGTCCTGGTGAAAACGGGCCATCAATTTTACATTGCACCCTATGGAAATTTGGGCGCGAAATCGGTAAAACCGTAATGACTCTATTAATTCGCAACAAACCGGTGCGCTTTTTATAGGGTTTATAGGTGTTAGGAAGGTACATATTTGTGCCAAATAAGAGTGCGCTGCATGCAGTACATGTGGAGATATAAGGGCTGAAAATGGGTCTGTAGACGTCGTCTGATGAACAAAGAGATTGAAAAAGACAAAAGGTGACCTTCACCGATTGGATTGAAAATGGTGCCAAGAGATACTTTAGGACCATACTTACAATTAGTGATATTATTCAGAAAAATCGGACTATCCGTTAATAAGTTATTAGGGGTCAAACATTGGTAAATATCAACTTCCAACGCCCAGAACTCGAAAACGAGGCTCTCAGAATTTTCGTCCAGTTGCCCCAGTGACTCATGGCCCCAGGCCTTTCATCTGGCACAGGTTTCATTCCAATCGGTGAAGGTCGCATTTGACTCAAATAAGCAGTCCAAAGTTGGTGAGGAATATCCAATATTTTGACTCTTAATAACTCACTTATTTGTCGTCCGATTTGGCTGAAATTTAGAACGTTTGTAGCCCTTATCCATACCAACAAGCCTGCAAAATATGGTAGCGGTCAATAGAAAAGCACGTGCAATATGGGCCGCCAAACATTTCATAAATAAATCGTTTTACGCCTATAGCAGGCAAAGGAAAGCACCGACGGTGCTGCAAATACATGCGCATGCGCAGATCATTAATGCCTACATATATAAAGACTAGTCAAGGGAATCGGGGCAACGCGTCCTGGTGAAAACGGGCCATCAATTTTACATTGCACCCTATGGAAATTTGGGCGCGAAATCGGTAAAACCGTAATGACTCTATTAATTCGCAACAAACCGGTGCGCTTTTTATAGGGTTTATAGGTGTTAGGAAGGTACATATTTGTGCCAAATAAGAGTGCGCTGCATGCAGTACATGTGGAGATATAAGGGCTGAAAATGGGTCTGTAGACGTCGTCTGATGAACAAAGAGATTGAAAAAGACAAAAGGTGACCTTCACCGATTGGATTGAAAATGGTGCCAAGAGATACTTTAGGACCATACTTACAATTAGTGATATTATTCAGAAAAATCGGACTATCCGTTAATAAGTTATTAGGGGTCAAACATTGGTAAATATCAACTTCCAACGCCCAGAACTCGAAAACGAGGCTCTCAGAATTTTCGTCCAGTTGCCCCAGTGACTCATGGCCCCAGGCCTTTCATCTGGCACAGGTTTCATTCCAATCGGTGAAGGTCGCATTTGACTCAAATAAGCAGTCCAAAGTTGGTGAGGAATATCCAATATTTTGACTCTTAATAACTCACTTATTTGTCGTCCGATTTGGCTGAAATTTAGAACGTTTGTAGCCCTTATCCATACCAACAAGCCTGCAAAATATGGTAGCGGTCAATAGAAAAGCACGTGCAATATGGGCCGCCAAACATTTCATAAATAAATCGTTTTACGCCTATAGCAGGCAAAGGAAAGCACCGACGGTGCTGCAAATACATGCGCATGCGCAGATCATTAATGCCTACATATATAAAGACTAGTCAAGGGAATCGGGGCAACGCGTCCTGGTGAAAACGGGCCATCAATTTTACATTGCACCCTATGGAAATTTGGGCGCGAAATCGGTAAAACCGTAATGACTCTATTAATTCGCAACAAACCGGTGCGCTTTTTATAGGGTTTATAGGTGTTAGGAAGGTACATATTTGTGCCAAATAAGAGTGCGCTGCATGCAGTACATGTGGAGATATAAGGGCTGAAAATGGGTCTGTAGACGTCGTCTGATGAACAAAGAGATTGAAAAAGACAAAAGGTGACCTTCACCGATTGGATTGAAAATGGTGCCAAGAGATACTTTAGGACCATACTTACAATTAGTGATATTATTCAGAAAAATCGGACTATCCGTTAATAAGTTATTAGGGGTCAAACATTGGTAAATATCAACTTCCAACGCCCAGAACTCGAAAACGAGGCTCTCAGAATTTTCGTCCAGTTGCCCCAGTGACTCATGGCCCCAGGCCTTTCATCTGGCACAGGTTTCATTCCAATCGGTGAAGGTCGCATTTGACTCAAATAAGCAGTCCAAAGTTGGTGAGGAATATCCAATATTTTGACTCTTAATAACTCACTTATTTGTCGTCCGATTTGGCTGAAATTTAGAACGTTTGTAGCCCTTATCCATACCAACAAGCCTGCAAAATATGGTAGCGGTCAATAGAAAAGCACGTGCAATATGGGCCGCCAAACATTTCATAAATAAATCGTTTTACGCCTATAGCAGGCAAAGGAAAGCACCGACGGTGCTGCAAATACATGCGCATGCGCAGATCATTAATGCCTACATATATAAAGACTAGTCAAGGGAATCGGGGCAACGCGTCCTGGTGAAAACGGGCCATCAATTTTACATTGCACCCTATGGAAATTTGGGCGCGAAATCGGTAAAACCGTAATGACTCTATTAATTCGCAACAAACCGGTGCGCTTTTTATAGGGTTTATAGGTGTTAGGAAGGTACATATTTGTGCCAAATAAGAGTGCGCTGCATGCAGTACATGTGGAGATATAAGGGCTGAAAATGGGTCTGTAGACGTCGTCTGATGAACAAAGAGATTGAAAAAGACAAAAGGTGACCTTCACCGATTGGATTGAAAATGGTGCCAAGAGATACTTTAGGACCATACTTACAATTAGTGATATTATTCAGAAAAATCGGACTATCCGTTAATAAGTTATTAGGGGTCAAACATTGGTAAATATCAACTTCCAACGCCCAGAACTCGAAAACGAGGCTCTCAGAATTTTCGTCCAGTTGCCCCAGTGACTCATGGCCCCAGGCCTTTCATCTGGCACAGGTTTCATTCCAATCGGTGAAGGTCGCATTTGACTCAAATAAGCAGTCCAAAGTTGGTGAGGAATATCCAATATTTTGACTCTTAATAACTCACTTATTTGTCGTCCGATTTGGCTGAAATTTAGAACGTTTGTAGCCCTTATCCATACCAACAAGCCTGCAAAATATGGTAGCGGTCAATAGAAAAGCACGTGCAATATGGGCCGCCAAACATTTCATAAATAAATCGTTTTACGCCTATAGCAGGCAAAGGAAAGCACCGACGGTGCTGCAAATACATGCGCATGCGCAGATCATTAATGCCTACATATATAAAGACTAGTCAAGGGAATCGGGGCAACGCGTCCTGGTGAAAACGGGCCATCAATTTTACATTGCACCCTATGGAAATTTGGGCGCGAAATCGGTAAAACCGTAATGACTCTATTAATTCGCAACAAACCGGTGCGCTTTTTATAGGGTTTATAGGTGTTAGGAAGGTACATATTTGTGCCAAATAAGAGTGCGCTGCATGCAGTACATGTGGAGATATAAGGGCTGAAAATGGGTCTGTAGACGTCGTCTGATGAACAAAGAGATTGAAAAAGACAAAAGGTGACCTTCACCGATTGGATTGAAAATGGTGCCAAGAGATACTTTAGGACCATACTTACAATTAGTGATATTATTCAGAAAAATCGGACTATCCGTTAATAAGTTATTAGGGGTCAAACATTGGTAAATATCAACTTCCAACGCCCAGAACTCGAAAACGAGGCTCTCAGAATTTTCGTCCAGTTGCCCCAGTGACTCATGGCCCCAGGCCTTTCATCTGGCACAGGTTTCATTCCAATCGGTGAAGGTCGCATTTGACTCAAATAAGCAGTCCAAAGTTGGTGAGGAATATCCAATATTTTGACTCTTAATAACTCACTTATTTGTCGTCCGATTTGGCTGAAATTTAGAACGTTTGTAGCCCTTATCCATACCAACAAGCCTGCAAAATATGGTAGCGGTCAATAGAAAAGCACGTGCAATATGGGCCGCCAAACATTTCATAAATAAATCGTTTTACGCCTATAGCAGGCAAAGGAAAGCACCGACGGTGCTGCAAATACATGCGCATGCGCAGATCATTAATGCCTACATATATAAAGACTAGTCAAGGGAATCGGGGCAACGCGTCCTGGTGAAAACGGGCCATCAATTTTACATTGCACCCTATGGAAATTTGGGCGCGAAATCGGTAAAACCGTAATGACTCTATTAATTCGCAACAAACCGGTGCGCTTTTTATAGGGTTTATAGGTGTTAGGAAGGTACATATTTGTGCCAAATAAGAGTGCGCTGCATGCAGTACATGTGGAGATATAAGGGCTGAAAATGGGTCTGTAGACGTCGTCTGATGAACAAAGAGATTGAAAAAGACAAAAGGTGACCTTCACCGATTGGATTGAAAATGGTGCCAAGAGATACTTTAGGACCATACTTACAATTAGTGATATTATTCAGAAAAATCGGACTATCCGTTAATAAGTTATTAGGGGTCAAACATTGGTAAATATCAACTTCCAACGCCCAGAACTCGAAAACGAGGCTCTCAGAATTTTCGTCCAGTTGCCCCAGTGACTCATGGCCCCAGGCCTTTCATCTGGCACAGGTTTCATTCCAATCGGTGAAGGTCGCATTTGACTCAAATAAGCAGTCCAAAGTTGGTGAGGAATATCCAATATTTTGACTCTTAATAACTCACTTATTTGTCGTCCGATTTGGCTGAAATTTAGAACGTTTGTAGCCCTTATCCATACCAACAAGCCTGCAAAATATGGTAGCGGTCAATAGAAAAGCACGTGCAATATGGGCCGCCAAACATTTCATAAATAAATCGTTTTACGCCTATAGCAGGCAAAGGAAAGCACCGACGGTGCTGCAAATACATGCGCATGCGCAGATCATTAATGCCTACATATATAAAGACTAGTCAAGGGAATCGGGGCAACGCGTCCTGGTGAAAACGGGCCATCAATTTTACATTGCACCCTATGGAAATTTGGGCGCGAAATCGGTAAAACCGTAATGACTCTATTAATTCGCAACAAACCGGTGCGCTTTTTATAGGGTTTATAGGTGTTAGGAAGGTACATATTTGTGCCAAATAAGAGTGCGCTGCATGCAGTACATGTGGAGATATAAGGGCTGAAAATGGGTCTGTAGACGTCGTCTGATGAACAAAGAGATTGAAAAAGACAAAAGGTGACCTTCACCGATTGGATTGAAAATGGTGCCAAGAGATACTTTAGGACCATACTTACAATTAGTGATATTATTCAGAAAAATCGGACTATCCGTTAATAAGTTATTAGGGGTCAAACATTGGTAAATATCAACTTCCAACGCCCAGAACTCGAAAACGAGGCTCTCAGAATTTTCGTCCAGTTGCCCCAGTGACTCATGGCCCCAGGCCTTTCATCTGGCACAGATTTCATTCCAATCGGTGAAGGTCGCATTTGACTCAAATAAGCAGTCCAAAGTTGGTGAGGAATATCCAATATTTTGACTCTTAATAACTCACTTATTTGTCGTCCGATTTGGCTGAAATTTAGAACGTTTGTAGCCCTTATCCATACCAACAAGCCTGCAAAATATGGTAGCGGTCAATAGAAAAGCACGTGCAATATGGGCCGCCAAACATTTCATAAATAAATCGTTTTACGCCTATAGCAGGCAAAGGAAAGCACCGACGGTGCTGCAAATACATGCGCATGCGCAGATCATTAATGCCTACATATATAAAGACTAGTCAAGGGAATCGGGGCAACGCGTCCTGGTGAAAACGGGCCATCAATTTTACATTGCACCCTATGGAAATTTGGGCGCGAAATCGGTAAAACCGTAATGACTCTATTAATTCGCAACAAACCGGTGCGCTTTTTATAGGGTTTATAGGTGTTAGGAAGGTACATATTTGTGCCAAATAAGAGTGCGCTGCATGCAGTACATGTGGAGATATAAGGGCTGAAAATGGGTCTGTAGACGTCGTCTGATGAACAAAGAGATTGAAAAAGACAAAAGGTGACCTTCACCGATTGGATTGAAAATGGTGCCAAGAGATACTTTAGGACCATACTTACAATTAGTGATATTATTCAGAAAAATCGGACTATCCGTTAATAAGTTATTAGGGGTCAAACATTGGTAAATATCAACTTCCAACGCCCAGAACTCGAAAACGAGGCTCTCAGAATTTTCGTCCAGTTGCCCCAGTGACTCATGGCCCCAGGCCTTTCATCTGGCACAGGTTTCATTCCAATCGGTGAAGGTCGCATTTGACTCAAATAAGCAGTCCAAAGTTGGTGAGGAATATCCAATATTTTGACTCTTAATAACTCACTTATTTGTCGTCCGATTTGGCTGAAATTTAGAACGTTTGTAGCCCTTATCCATACCAACAAGCCTGCAAAATATGGTAGCGGTCAATAGAAAAGCACGTGCAATATGGGCCGCCAAACATTTCATAAATAAATCGTTTTACGCCTATAGCAGGCAAAGGAAAGCACCGACGGTGCTGCAAATACATGCGCATGCGCAGATCATTAATGCCTACATATATAAAGACTAGTCAAGGGAATCGGGGCAACGCGTCCTGGTGAAAACGGGCCATCAATTTTACATTGCACCCTATGGAAATTTGGGCGCGAAATCGGTAAAACCGTAATGACTCTATTAATTCGCAACAAACCGGTGCGCTTTTTATAGGGTTTATAGGTGTTAGGAAGGTACATATTTGTGCCAAATAAGAGTGCGCTGCATGCAGTACATGTGGAGATATAAGGGCTGAAAATGGGTCTGTAGACGTCGTCTGATGAACAAAGAGATTGAAAAAGACAAAAGGTGACCTTCACCGATTGGATTGAAAATGGTGCCAAGAGATACTTTAGGACCATACTTACAATTAGTGATATTATTCAGAAAAATCGGACTATCCGTTAATAAGTTATTAGGGGTCAAACATTGGTAAATATCAACTTCCAACGCCCAGAACTCGAAAACGAGGCTCTCAGAATTTTCGTCCAGTTGCCCCAGTGACTCATGGCCCCAGGCCTTTCATCTGGCACAGGTTTCATTCCAATCGGTGAAGGTCGCATTTGACTCAAATAAGCAGTCCAAAGTTGGTGAGGAATATCCAATATTTTGACTCTTAATAACTCACTTATTTGTCGTCCGATTTGGCTGAAATTTAGAACGTTTGTAGCCCTTATCCATACCAACAAGCCTGCAAAATATGGTAGCGGTCAATAGAAAAGCACGTGCAATATGGGCCGCCAAACATTTCATAAATAAATCGTTTTACGCCTATAGCAGGCAAAGGAAAGCACCGACGGTGCTGCAAATACATGCGCATGCGCAGATCATTAATGCCTACATATATAAAGAC
>CAXHKG010000052.1:0-26479 GCA_964016985.1 Anodontia alba | reverse complement strand
TCGGATTTACTGTCTTTTTTTGCACTGTACGTAGAAGGAGGAAAGGGATGCTACAGGCTGTATAAAAATTCAGAAAAAGGGGTTGCGGCTCGTGGGTTAGGGTGGGGGGAGGGTAACTTGGGGGCAATTGTGGTACGGGTGTGCGAGCCAGTATTTCAAAACCTACCCCATTCATATACCTGGCCTTTGGAAAAACGGACCCATTCATATACTTGATCATATGAAATATTGACCTGTTCATATACTGCCCTTTGATTTTTTGTACCCATTTATTGGTGATTGTTAGGCAAATATCGCAGTCAATCCATTAAATACCAAGAGAACAAGCAGCCTAGCAAAATTTCTGAGTGAAAAATACGTGCATATACCAGAATGTCAGAAAAGTGGTGCCTTTCACATAGCAAACCAGAAAAATTGGGTCATTCATATACCTTTTGTTGAAGAAAGGGGGCCAACCATATACCTGGCAGCGCTGAAAAGGGGGCCATTCGGCACGCACATTCGTACTATGCCATATATAGAAAGTTACCACCCCCACCCCCACCCCCCACCCCCACACCAGTTACCTATACCCCCACCCGCGAGGGTTGCGGTTAAATCATGCAGAGGGAAAATCGTATTGCAGTGAAATGTTAAGACTGGACCATTTCAACCAACTTCTTTGCACGAATGGCTGGTTGAATTATAACAAAACTTATGGCATCCCCTAGTAATATTTAGTGGTATACTTTGAGATAGTTTAATGATATCAAGTGTCGTGTTCAAGAATGGTAATTCGCATTGCTTTAGTTTTCGAGTTACTTTCCCTTGAAATGTTTAGATGTGAAATTGTGTACGCTCGATAACTGCGGTACACTTTAAGATAGTTCGATGATATTTGGTTGTATGTGGAACAGGTTAAATAGGTGTCGCCTCTATTTGGAATATAGGGAACTGTGTGAACAAACTAGGATCATGGTTTGTAGAATTTTCATTCCTATAAACAATGCACACAGGAAAATCTTACATGTGTACATTGATCTTTTTTGTTTTCTCTCTCGAGTCCTGCTTTGTTTGAAAGCCCTCGTGGCGATCGGATTTACTGTCTTGGCAAGCCTTTCCTTTTGAAAGGAAACTATATATATCCTTGACTTGTTTTCAGCATAAATTCACTTACCTCTGAATTATAGTGAAAATTGGTTGGAAGTTTTCTAAAACCATTCATCATGTTCACTGATTTGCATTTCTATTGATTCTGTTGACATTTAATACTTAGCACTTTGGGTAAAATTTTCAGTAGACGACATTTTGAAATATTTTCTTATTTTTACTGAAAAAAAGAGAGAAAAATATCATCAATTTGTCGTCTGCTGAATTAGCCCAAAGAGTGGTAAAGGTTAAACCAGACGCGTATAGTTGGATACATTCAGCAGATGACACATTAATGATATTTCCTTATTATTTTGAGAAATAGGATGTGGCATTTCATTCAAATTATCTCCTAAGGATATAAAATAATAATAATACAAAAAACTATTTTCTGGGACAAAAAGATAAGTATTTCAAAATGTCGTCTGCTGAATATCTTTGCCTATCGCGCTATGCGTTATGTACAGTTCTGATCTCCGCCAAAAGTGTCAATTTATCTGGCAAATAAAAACGTTAAACTTTAATGCCCCGCCATTATCGTGTCGCGGGCAGATAACTGTCAAACATTGACGAAGTTTACCCATTAGCAATCCCAAACCAGATCTCCTTCATATCAATGCATGTACAAAGGTTGATTAAAATCCCTTGACATTTAGTCGTTATCGTTCGGAAACGAAAGTATGGGAGTGTCTCGGGCAGATAACTCCGTCAAAATTTGACGAGATTTATCGATTAGCAATCCCAAATCAGATCTCCACAATATCAATGCACATACCAAGTTTGGTGAAAATCCATTGATGTTTACTCAAGTTATCACCCGGAAACGAAATACGGACGGCCGGACGGCTGACGGACGGACGCACAGACACACGGACGTCTAACGTGAACCTATAATACCCAGCCACTATCGCTATCGTGTGTCGGAGTGGAGACGAGAAATAAGACTAAGCACGTGGTTGTCCCACAAACAACAAATCACGCGTTGCAAGTTTCGCAAACGCTCTATAATTAGTTTTGTTGTTGTTGTTGTTGTTTTCAAGGCCTTTCTACTTTTGTTATTTTACCATTACCTTTGTTATTTTACCACATATTGAATTTTCTCCCGATTGAAGCAAGTCATAAAATTTAGAGAGAAAAAAAAAAAAAAAAAAAAAAAAAATAGAACTATGCATAGTACAACCGAACTCGAATGTACTCAAAAATGGTCTCTTATTTTACATATAAAATTTTTAGCCGGAGCATACTATTTCATTATAGGGATCGAACATGGTTTTTCATGCATTAACATTGGCCAGGTCCCGAGGGAGGTGTTGAAAACCGAGGCCGGAGGCCGCGGTTTTCAACACTTCCCTAAGGACCTGGCGAATGTTAATGCATTGAAAAACCATGTTCGATCGCTATTATTGCATAAAACCTGAAAACATTTGCTACATTTCGCTTATTTCTTGCACTATTTTGTTTCGCCTTTTCACCGATGTCTCGCGAACGCAATTTCCACGGTTATGCTCGTTCTAGGACCAGGTAGTACACATCTCGTGACGGCAGTCAATCTGTGGCCCCGGAAGGAGCATATTAAATGTTGCGTAGTCGTGCATTAACAGCGCGTGATTGCTTTGTAGCAAATGCTGTGTTCTGGCTCAATTATTTTAAAAAGTAGCACGGTACATATGCCAGTATGAAAAGTGCTACCGAACCCCGAAGGTACTGTAAAACGTTCTAAAAATAGCCCTCTAGTCTATGGGCACAAATAAAGCTGATATAGAATTTTCCGTCGCAGACAAAATAATTGAATTTTACAGACTGAGAATGTAGATAGAGACGAGTGAATGACCGCTCGGGACTATCCCCATATAGAGTACAGTTAACGCTTAGCACCCTAAGTAAAATTTTCAGCAGAAGACACATTGAAATATATTTTCTTACTTTTCTTAGAAAACAGGATTTGACATTTCATGCAAATTGTCTTCAAAATCCAATGATACAGTTTGCATGCAATGTCAAATCCTATCTCCAAATGGAGACAATTTGCATGAAATGTCAGATCCTGTTTTCTGGTAATAATTATAAATATATCATCAAATCATCAAATTGTCGTCTGTCACACCGTATAGACATATCCAAACAGCTAAGGCACAGATCACAAATATTTTTTTTTCTTCTTTTTTTCCAAAAAATAGGCATGATATTTCATGCAAATTGTCTCGAATTTGCATGAAATGTCAAAGTATGTTTTCTGAGACTAATAATAATAAAAATATCGATAATTTGTCGTCTGCAGAATCTTCCAAAAGCGTAGTAAAGGATAATTATTCTATACGCGATTAGTGAAGATCCAGATCCAGATCAGACTTCACGGTTGTACAGGCCGATATGGACCATCGCTGCCTATGTATCATTACGAAAACACGCCTATTCAACTATATTGAAAAGTTTACCTACAAACAATGAAAATTTTCAGATAAAAAATTCTGATATTTTTCATATTTCTGCACAAAACATAGATTGTGGTTACTCGTTAGAACCGCCTCGACGAGGCGGTTCTAACGAGTACCCACAATCTATGTTTTGAGCAGAAATAAGAAAAATAATGTATACCCCTGTAAACCCCAGTTTTACTATATAAAAGTGGGGTTTAAGGTACATTTCCGTATGACGTGGTGTAATTGATAGCAATGATCTTTTCAAGAAAAATGATTAATTTTATCCAAACGTCGCATAGAATATGTGCGCAAAAGTGCAGGGAATAAATAGAATCTTATTAATGCCACGAATAGAAGTTTCAGATAAAGTACAACAACCCCCGTTTAACGCTTAGCATGCTGGATAAAAAAATTCAGCAGACGACATTTTGAAATATTTTACTTATTTTCCCCAGAAGTTTGATATTACACGCAAATTGTCTCCTTAGGAGACAACTCATGAAATATCAACGCCTATTTTCAGTATATCTCAGTATATCAGAAAATCGCTTGCTCGTTCTTGTTGTTCTTTAACGCTTAGCACTCTTGCTAAAATTTTCAGCAGACGATATCGTCTGCTGAAAATTTGAACAAGAGTTCTAAGCATTAAAGTACAAGAGAATGAGGAAAAAAAAACGTTTAATTGAGGCATGCTGGATAAATATTCCAGCAGACGACATTTTGAAATAGTTTTCTTATTTTTCCCAGAAGATAGGCTTTGACATTTCATGCTCACTGTGCATGGAATGTCAAGACCTATTTTCTGGAGAAGATATGGAAAAATATCAATTTGTCGTCTGCTAAATTTGCGCATTCAGTGATAAAGGTTAAAGTGTACATAAGAACCTTGTGAAAAGGGAACATGCGAACAATGAAGGCCCAGATTATCCGGTCTATTTACTTGCTTGCTGTTTTCTCCTCTATATACATAATTAGGGATATACTATTAACATTGGTCATGCTATGGGCAAATGCAGCAGACGCCACTGGTGATATTTTTCTTATTTTTCCGAGAAAATAGGATCTAACACTTCGTGCAAATTGTATCCTTAGGAGAATATTTGCATGACGTGTTAAATCCGAGTTTCTAGGAAAAATTAGAAAATAGTCCAAAATTTCGTCCGCTGAAAATTTTACTCAGCATTCAAAGTGTTAAAGTATATCATTCGATGTTTCTGAGTCCCAATCACACTATCACAAATTGTAACGACGATTCACCACGATTCTACAAATCGTAGCGCATCCCCACAGAATCGTAGTTAAGTTATAGAGGGATCCGTCATAATCCGTCACAGACAGAATGTCGAGAACCTTTCTTGGTACACCTCTGTTAAGCAATCACCTTTATTAACCATATAGTGTCCCAACAATTCATATATGATACATGACCTATTTTGGTGCCATTGACCAGGATAACCTACGCATAAAAATGTCTGGATACCGAAACGTTTTAGATATTATATATACAAGATTTAAAAGCGATTGCTTGCAAATAGCATGACCAATATGCTCCTACTAAGACATGAAATACCATCACCCTCACCTTCACTGGCGAAGGCCGTCATGTGCCAAATAACGAGCTCGTATCGCAGAAATCATGGGAGGCAGACATAAAATAACATTTGTAACATCAATATTTAGGTCTGATTTTGATGTTCAAACGCCCAAAGTATAATACATTACGGTGACCTTGACCTTGACGAAATAAAAACTCACTAGAATTCTTATCACTGTAGAATGGTAGTGAACATCAAAATCAAAGTTTTTTTTTTCAACAACTCCTTCTTATCTTGGGCACTAGAGGATTAAAATGCTAAAGTATCGTATCCTTTTAAAGACAAGTAGAAATCTAGCTGTTTAAAGCAAGCACCTATTTGAAATAACCACATTTTTGGGGTTTCCCATGGGTGCTTGCTTAACACAAGTTCGACTGTAATGGTATTCCCAGCAAACACACAACGTCATAATTACGTTGTTTTGACGTCGCTGCGACATCTTGATGTCGCAGCGACGTCGAAACAACGTAATTATCACTGTGTGTTAGCAGCGACGTCGAAACAACGTAATTATCACTTTGTGTGTTAGCTGGGTTGCCAGTCAATGATTTGATCTTATCTTTACACAAGGTGTGGAGATACTAATGTCTGGCTGTGTGTGGATTTGAGTCAAACGTAACTTATTTTGTTTTCTCTGTCCGCATATATCAATACCCTTTTCACCATGGCATGGCTGAAATAAATGCAAGATATTTTAGCTAAAATCTTAGCTTAGACTAAGCCTTTTGCGGAAGCTAATACTTGAGCTTTCCATGGAAAACAGTATTGGACCAGTCTATGACCTTTTATAAAGCGCTTCCGGAGCAATAGCACACTCCAAGGTGGACATAAGCAATACCCTGTTTTCATTTTTATTACGCGTTAATATGAGTCTCGGCCAGCATTTCCTACAAGACTGCTTGTGCGCCCAGCGAAGATTTCGCTCAGCCAGCGCATCCGCACAGTCAGATCAGAGTATTCACATGCTACTCTGTAGATAGCCTAGGATCGAAAGTGTCTTCAAGCGGATAGCGAAGACTCTGATCAGCCTGCATGGGATGCGCAAGCTGGTTTGAGTCATCGCTTGGCGCACATGCAATCTTGTAGGAAATACTGTGTTCCGGCTCATATTACATTTAGTACTATATCACACTGGGCCCAGTTGTTCAGAGCTAACGACATCGTTAGTTAACGATTCGTTAAAATTTACATTGCGTGATATGCAAATATGCTGAAATTTTTTTGCAGTGCAAAAGCTACTCACATTTTTTCAGCAAAAAATATCAGAATATTGTATATTGAATCTGCTATAACAGTTAACGAAATGACCCTTAACGAGCTCGTTAAGCTAACGAAGCTTTGAACAACTGGGCCCTGGTATTTTATTATTCGCATTCGTGCAGTCTGGTCAATACGATTGTTGTCAGCTAATAGAATTACTGGATGTTGCAGAAACTATCGACGAGCACAAAATACACTGAGGGGTCTTTTCTGAACCCTTAAAGCGCCAATCACAACTATTGTCGTCTGCTTTGTAATCTGCTTGTGATTTTAAGCCATTTTTGCAAACAGTGTGGACCCAGATCAGACTGCTCCTTTAGGAGCAGTCTGATCAGGGTCCACACTGTTTGCCTATATGCAAAAATAGGTTTGAAAAGTCTGCAAGAATATTCAGCAGACGACATAAACAGACGACATTTTCAGATACAGTTTTTCTTGGCGCTTTAAGGGTTAAGTTATTATTCTTTTTTTTCAGTGTACGACAAAATGGGAGGATAACAAACTTATAACAGAAGCCAATCCTATAGAGCCTTCAAAACACAAACCTCAGAAATTCCAGCGAGAACGGATCAATGATGAACTAATCCAGGTAAGTTTCGTATGCAGCCTTAGTATTCGGGTAGACAGACCTGAGCAACCAGTGTAGAATTAGAACAGACGCCACAAGATCTGGATCTGTGACTGAATTGGTATTTACAAAGATTTTGCTTTTTTGTGCCTGCGATCGACCAGCTTAACTGGTTGAACTGGCAACTGAAGTCTCCCAAATGAATGTAAAGAATAATCGGTCAAATAGCTTCTCTGTAACTAAACTTGACTGCTTTTTGTATGATACTCTACCACAACTATGTTCTAAGTGCTAACATGCCCATCCGCTGTCTTTCGTCTTTTTTTTTTTTTTTTTTTTTTTTTTTTTTAATTTTTACGGGTGGTAATTTTGGGCGAATTTAGCAGACGAAAAACTGATAATATTTTCTTATTTTTTACCCCAAAATAGGCTTTGACATTTCATGAAATGACAAAGCCTATTTTCTGGGAAAAATCTCTGGTTTATTCTACTGACCATTCTAAGGCGGTGCCCTGGTGTTAGTCTTACTCTTTGTTGCTTTGTGGTTTATTCTATGATTTGTTTTAAGTCTTGCCTTGTGTTATTTTGTTCTTGTGTTTTTCAGTCCTTTTACTGGCTTTTAGCATTGCGATTACCTCGCTTGGGAAAGAGAGAGCTAATCTTAGTGCTTTTTGTACGTTTGTTCGATTTGCTCTTGTTTGGTTTTTCTGTTTCCTCTTCCTCTTGGTGTCTGGAAAGGGCTGCGGCTTTTCTCTTACCTCTTTTTGTGATTGTGGCACTCCCTGGACTTTCCATTTACCTTTTTTTGGAAAACTTAGTACACAAATATGTATTCAACTTTCGGGATAATAATGTTATTACTACACTCCAATCAGGTTTTGTGCCTGGTGACTCTGCAGTTAATCAGCTATTTGATATTTACAACACATTCTGCAAAGCACATACATGTAATTAGGGCAAAGAAGTACGTGCCATATTCTGCGACATAAGTAAAACATTCGACAGAGTCTGGCACAAGGGACTTCTTTTTAAACTGCGTTTGGTTGGTATAAGCGGCACTCTACTACCCTGGGTTGCTAACTATCTCGATAACAGGAAACAACGAGTTGTCTTACCCGGTGCTACATCTCGTTAGACTTTCACTAATGCAGGAGTCCCTCAGGGCTCCATCCTTGGTCCTCTCCTATTTTCTTGTGAATATCAACGACATAGTTGAAAACATAAATTCTAAAATTAGACTATTCGCAGATGATACAAGCTCTTTTATTATAGTTGACAATTCTATCGATGCTGCTCGTAAATTTCTCTGGAAACGGTTCACCAATGGGCAACTAAGTGGCTCGTATCTTTCAATCTTTCTAAAACTGAATCTCTTCTTCTATCTATGAAACATAACAGACCGCATCATCCTGAAATCACCATGAATCAGCAACTTATCGCAGAAGTTAACTCACACAAACATTTCGGCCTTACTTTAAACGGTGAACATCACGAAAACATACCTATATAATTTTGACCCCCTTAAACCCCACTTTTATATAGTAAAACTGGGGTTCACAGGGGTATACATTATTTGTCTTAGTTCTGCTTAAAAACATAGATTGTGGGTACTCGTTAGAACCGCCTCGGCGAGGCGGTTCTAACGAGTACCCACAATCTATGTTTTAAGCAGAAATATGAAAACTATCAGATTTGCATCGGAAAACTTTCAATTTTGGGTGGTAAAATTTTCAATATATTTGAATAGGCGTGTTTTCGTAATGATGATCGCGGACTGCGCATATGTCAGAACTATACAATCTAAAGCGTGGCAGCGAATAAATATAATGCGCAAACTGAAATTCATCCTTGATAGGCAGTCTTCCCAAGCATTCTACTTTTCTTTTATATGACCATTATTAGAATATGCAGATGTAGTTTCGGATAACTGTACCCAGTTTGAGGCAAACGAACTCGAAAAAAAAAAAAAAAAAAAATCAAACGGAGGCAGCACGAAAGTAACTGAGGTATTTAGGCTGGTATCTATCGATTCTCTACGAACGGAAACAGGATGGAAAACGTTAGCCTCTAATAGAAAGAAACATAAAATATTATTATTTAAGATGAAATCTGAACTTTCTGCTTCTTATCTTTTATCACATGTTCCTCCCTCAGTTGGTGCAAATTATGCCTACAATTTGCGGAATGCAAATAACGTTGAAACCGTACTAGCGACTTCTCAACTATACTACTTTTCTTCCATCGGTTATTCTAAGTTCGAACAAACTGCCGCAAGAAACACGAGGCTCGGTCAACATAGTTACATTTAAAAAACACCTAAACGCTACTTTTGCCTCCCCACCTGATTATTACAATGCAGGTAAACGACTAGGCCAAATATACCACACTCGCTTAAGAACGAGGTGCAGCTAAATCAACACCTTTACTCCAAAAACATCATTCAGAGTCCTCTATGTATATGCGAGGAACTTGAAGTTTCCAAACATTTTTTTTTCTAGAATGCAGTCTCTATAACAATATAAAGACATGATATGCTGACTGCCATTTCTCGGTTTTGTAACCCAGGGCCAACCGTTCTCGTTTATGGAAATCTTACCCTTTCGAATGAAATAAACAAATCAATATTCACTGCTATTCATACTTTCATACTAGGAACTAAACGCTTCTGTTAATGCCTTGCAAAATTCTTTCTACGTCAAATATAATACACCGTGTAATAGCACTCTTTTTTTAAAAAAAATATGCCTGTCGTTTAATATTGGATCCTTTAAACCCGATTGTGGACTTGTGGCAAGACTTGTGGGATTGATGCTTTGAAAACCTACTCACATGTGCAAATAGACATAAGCTCCGACTTGATCTGTCAATTATTGTTGTGGATTATCAGGAGATTAACAAAAGTATATTTATGTATTAAGACTGATTGTTACGTTTCTGATTATGTAAATCACATACTCCTAGTTTACCTTATTTATTGTAGTTGGGATACAGAGTTAAACAAGTCAGATGACTTTCTTCTGGATCCCTTTTGTATATATAACAAATATGCTATGTTCTGTTCTGTATTTTCTGTAAAGAATTATACAAATAAAATACTGTTTAAACTAAATAACACTAATAGCAGAAGCGGATCCAGAGGGATTTCTGAGGGGATTCGATTTGATAAATTTACCGTACGTACTCTAAGTATTCGGACAAACAAGCTTTAGCAAACAGTGTTGACCCAAATCATACGCCGTAAGGTCTTCACTGTTTATTACTCACCGAGCAATTTTACAAACATTCACAGGTCGTAAAATTGACTTGTTGAGAAGTTTAAGGTAAAGAGTAAGGCGTGTGCATATTTAGGGTA
Source organism: Anodontia alba (assembly GCA_964016985.1). Lineage (NCBI taxonomy): Eukaryota > Metazoa > Mollusca > Bivalvia > Lucinida > Lucinidae > Anodontia > Anodontia alba. The sequence continues at coordinate 16,156 of CAXHKG010000052.1, read as the reverse complement.
AATACGGTATCCTAAATTTATAACTTTTATTCAAAATTTCCCCTGAAATTGAAATTTCGAGTTAACCCCGCGACCGCCCTCTGAATACGCCCCTTCTAAAAAGTAAGAAAAAGCAGCACCATTGGCAACATTTTCAAATTAACTTTTATTTCCGTTGCAGACAATGTGGATAGGAGATGTCATCTGCACCAGAGTTTTCAAACAATCGACGTGAGGTGTACGCAACTTAGACTGATTCTTATGTGTTTCAGAACATATGTTTTCTTCATCGAAGAATAGTTTACTTCATTAATGTTGTCTTGTAAACGAAGACATCGTTCTCCATCACGAAAACATACCTATATAATTCTGACCCCTCAAACCCCACTTTTATATAGTAAAACTGGGGTTTACCGGGGTATACATTATCTTCTTATTTCTGCTCAAAAACATAGATTGTGGGTACTCGTTAGAACCGCCTCGACGAGGCGGTTCTAACGAGTACCCACAATCTATGTTTCGAGCAGAAATATGAAAATTATCAGAATTTTTTATCTGAAAACTTTCAGTTTTTGGTGGTGAAATTTTCAATATATTTGAATAGGCGTGTTTTCGTAATGAGTGTCTCGTTGACATGGACTTTGCTTTGTTTCAAATTCTGACGGAAGTGATACCGGATATCTCTCACAAACGCAGGCGCACATACTCAGCAGGTGCACGCACAAACGCATTACGTTCTCTAATTAAACCTTAAAGCGCTGTCACAACTACAACAGACGACACTTTGATTTCTTTCATGTGAATCATCTGTCTTGCAGTCGATTTACATGAATTATCGTTCAATTTTCTTTTGAAAATACGGCTTGATATTTCGTATGAATCGTCGACGTTTCAAATGAAATGTTCTGAAAAAATAATCAAAAACGAAATAACAAAATCAACTTCAGAACGTCGTCTGTTACAAAGTTGCTCAGCGCTTTAAGAGTAAATAAATCTTGTTTGCGACAGGCTGAAAATATATTTTGTGGAATTAATGTTTTTGAGGGACACATCTGGGCAGAAATGAATACTACATCAGAGAGGAAACGCTCTCTTGTTTTAAATCACTCGCATTGGCGAAGTTTCTTGGCGTTTTAGATTGAATCTTGATTTTGATACTTTCCTGATTTAAGCATTGTGCTTAATCTAAATCCGACCGTTATCGACTCGACAGCCGGCCTCAGTGTGTCTCAGTTGGATGCACTTCCGACTTGTGATCAGGAGGTTGCGGGTTCGACCCCCGCGGGTTGGCAACATTCTTCCGTGGAGAATTGATCATGAAATACTTTCTATGGTCATTCTCTCCCTTCCACTGACTGAAGAAATGCAGTTGTCAGTTTCTGGCAAAAGAATGTGTACAATACTGGTTAACCGCATAGAGGACTAAGCCTGTCCAGTAAAAGTGTGGTTAGTTAAACTGGCCGCTCTCGACATGACCCCTTTGGGTTGACTGGGCCGTAATAACAACACAAACAAATCGACTAAACAGGAATCCTGTTTGGCCGATAACGGTGTAGATTTAAGCAGAATGCTAGCTGGGTTGATACTTTGACCTGAGCTCCTTTAGGGGCCTTGTGGCTGCTCGCTGCGAGGATGTTTTCAAGTTTTTTTTATTTGTTGTCTAATTATTGTGCTTAGTTGGTCCTGTTAAGCATTCTGATCGCTCAGGGGGTGGGGTGGTTGCTTTGTTTTTCGTTGTGTTATGACGGGTGCTGTCTGTCGTAATTTATCTTATTACTCTTCCTCTTGGTGTCACTGGTAGGCTATGTTCTGTGATACTGGCTCCTCCTGGGCATCTTTATAGCTGAGCCGGGCATCAGCATTTCCGCGCAGGTTGATCAGTCCTCGCTGTTCAGGAGCAGGCACTTTTAAATCCTTGGCTACCCACATAGTGCCCTGCAAAGACTCTGATCAGACTGCGCGGATGCGGAGGCAGATCTGCGCTGGGCACACATACAAGCTCGAAGGAAATGCTGTGCCCCGGTTAATTTTTTCTGTGAAAAAGAGCCCCACCATGAAATAAGTCCCTTGTTTCATAATCGAACAACATTCTGCAGTGTCTAGTTTTGGCATTCTCTTCTATTCAAAATACAGTCAATCCTGTTTATACCGACACTCGATACAACGACTAAATTCTTTATAATGATAATTTGATTGGCAAGAAACGTTCGCTCAAGAGGTGACGGTTAATCAAAAAGTGTACAATAATATTGTATCTGATACTTCAAGAAGCATGTGTTCTGGATATTTTTTGGAATCACCCATTGAGGCGATTCTAACAAATATCAAACATATATGTTACATGAGGAAATGAGAAAAAAAAACAAGCCCTTTGTTACATATCATTCTGCCGTATTTAAGGATCCTTTACAACAGCAAATAAGTTTTGATAGCAACATCTCCTAGATCGAATGCTATCGTTGTACTGAGAGTCCACTGTATTCGACAATGTCAAGTGATTCTGAAAGTGGGCGAAGAAGATCCTGAACAGACTGCACAAATGCACAGGCTGTGAACATACTGCACAAATACACAGGCTGTGAACAGACTGCACAAATACACAGGCTGTGAACATACTGCACAAATACACAGGCTGTGAACATACTGCACAAATACACAGGCTGTGAACAGACTGCACAAATACACAGGCTGTGAACAGACTGCACAAATACACAGGCTGTGAACATACTGCACAAATACACAGGCTGTGAACAGACTGCACAAATACACAGGCTGTGAACAGACTGCACAAATACACAGGCTGTGAACAGACTGCACAAATACACAGGCTAGTCCGGGGCTTTTACAAGCGCTTACTCACTTGGCACGCTTCCCTCGTATTGCGGGACACACTGCAGTAAGGAGAGATAAGAAAGAGAAATTATAAACAAAAACATGTTTTACATTTATAAAGTGGAAATCAGATGTATACTTAGACAAGTTTAACACTTTTAAAAAAAACGCTTAGCAAACTTGTAGAAGACGACATTTCATGTGAATCGTCTGCTAGACTATATTTTCTCTGGAAAATAACAAAATAGTTCAATGTGTCGTCTGCTGTAGTTGTGATTAGCGCTTTAAGATTTCATGACTATTTCTCATGTTTACCCTTCCGTCAGGACTATTTATACACATTACTTTGTACATTTGTCAGTTGTGTTTGTTTAAATGTTAGGTACAGTACGGTAACGGGTGAAGTTGTCTGAATATTTAGGGAAAATATCGCCATTCACCGTTTCTTTTATACATTTTCAGAAGGTATCTATATATAATAAATCTTTCTTTGGAATTCCAGCAGACAGTGGTAATGGCCGGCAATTAATGGTTTTCCGATGGCGAGTTGACATTCTGCAACTGGTCAATATTAAATCATTAATATTTTATATAAAATATGGATTCCTTTTTTCACGCCGTACCTAATTTTCCTCAGAATGAGCTATAGTGTATAATGGCCACTTTACATTCATCGTCTAAGCTGTTACTATACAGAATAAAACAACGTTTATTTCAAAATTCCAAAAGGCTTTAAAGCCCATTACATGCAGATGCAACTAAAATATAACAGGTAAACGTAGTCTTCTAAAACTACTGAACCGATTGAATCCAGATTGGTAGAAACATCGCTTGGCTATTTGGTATACCTATTGTACTTTTTTTTTTTTTTTTTTTTTTTTTTGTGCTGCTCGGCGTATTTATTTGGTTGCAATGGCAATCCGTAATGCCCCTAAGACTTACAATGGGAAAATTGTGTCGGAATTGTCAGCTGGTTTAAGGCGAATCGATACACTTTCGGGGAAGGTAAATCTCTCAAATGGTTTGCCTTCCTTCAGAAAACGGGTCTAGTCTAAAACTAAAGAACTTGCTCCCAAAAAGAAAAGATGTCTGCTCTAAAAGGAAAGAATTTACTCCCCATGGAGCAAATTCTTTCTTTTTTTGAGTAGAAATGGGAGAAAATTATTTCCCTTTAGAAAGGATGTTATGTACAAGAAAGCCAACAGGAAATCACAAAAGTTGTCTCCCTTTGAAATATGGCGGCAAAATTTCCAGATGTATACATTCATGTTAAACAATTTGTTTTATTATTTCAGTTATTTCAGTTTGGCTTTCGTACTGTCACCTGTAACTCAATTGCACCAGTATGGCTTTCGTACTGTCGCCTGTAACTCAGTTGCAGCAGTATGGCTTTCGTACTGTCACCTGTAACTCAATTGCAGCCTGACCCTTCTTGGAACAAGAGATTTCCAGATTGTGCTACTTATTGGGATCTAGCATACGAGCTGTTCGCCATCACCACATATAGTAAACATTTAAGGGTCTAGATACGCTTGGTATATTTACACCGCCATGTTTGGACAAGAGAGACAATGTGTCTTCCTATTTGCTGTCTTCCACACCAAGTCCCTTCTGAAAAGGGATTTACTCTATTAGGAAATAATATGCTCCCAAGTGGAGCGATTTTCTCTTTAAAATAAGGACTCTTTTCAGAAGGGAGGCAAATAATTTTGAAAGAATTAGCTCCCCTGAAAGTGTATCAATTCGCCTTAAACGATTTCCGAAACCACAGAGATAGTTTAAATTCCAGGTGATATAACCCTGAGATAAAAGAAAATCTTTCAAGTTTATGTAAACGTCTGGGAACTGATAGCCAAGACGTCCGCCATAAGCATATATTTCACTTAGCACTCTGGGTAGAATTTTCAGCAGACGATATATTGAAATATTTTTTTCATATTTTTCCCTAAAAACAATGAAGACAGTTTGCGTAAAATGTCAAATCCTGTTTTCTGTGAAAAATATGAACATATCATCATTTTGTGGTCTGCTGAAATAGCCAAGAGAGTGGTTAAGTGATTTCACCGAAACGACAATGCTGATTGAGCTAAAACTGCATTTGAATCATCATAGGCCTAGGACCAAGGTCTGTCAAAACAATTTGGGGAAGCGGTGTTCATCCAACATAGCCTTATTTACCTTACATGGGAAACATAGAATGACTCTTTTCGAAATCGCAGTACTCTTGTGCTCTAATTGCATGTGGCGCATCCTTAGGATACGATTTTTCATGTTATCAATATTTAGTGAAGAACTTCAATGACCCGAACACTGATGGCTCATTTACCGTGATTGATTCGAACTCATTTTTAACCCTTGTCCTGCTGAATAAATTAAAATGCCACGCCCACTTTTAATTTTCAGCCAGTCAGATTACTTGATCCAGATTGTTGCTATAAATTCACATACTTAATGGCAAACAGTGCAGATCCAAATCAGTTGGCTTCTTCAGAAGCCAACTGATGGATCTACACTGTTTGCTGAGACAGGGCATGTCGTGTTCAGCAAGAAAAGGGTTAAGTCCCTAGGAAATTCTTTCGATACATGTAGCTCAAGAAAAAAATATTCAGTGATATTTTAGGGAAACTTTTTTATTTTATCATAAAGATGTATGTCGAGGCGATTCTAATGAGTACATGTACACTCTACATACTATTATTCTACAGAAAATCGAAAAGACCTCTCTAAAGTATCCCCATTTGCCTCCTGACCTGCCGCTATGATTAACCATCAGTGGCTCAACCTTCTGTCTAGAACAAATTTCCATGGTCCAAAGGATGTTCGAACTATTGAAGTTCGACTATATTTGGGTTCGCACCCTACCACTCCTAGTGAAGAATATAAACATCTTGACAGAAACTTCACATAGACTTCTCTCATTTGCTGAGAACTGTTTTTTCACCCAGTGAATATTTCTGATGTTCACCGACTCAGGGTTTTCCTGTTGAATATGTGTAATTAAAATTAGAACATCATCTATTGGTTATATAATAAAATAATTGTCGACTATTAGATTGTAAGTCATTGAATATGGTGTGATATCCACTGGAGAATACTAATATTGATCGGTCAACATTGGCATTCTCCAGTATCGCCTCGGTCAATATTGGTATTCTCCAGTGGATATCACTTCATATTCAATGGCTCAATAATTGTAAAATGATGCTCAGAAAAGAGCATTGGTTTATCGCCGTGGCCGTTCATGTCGTGAAAAATCAGTCTATCTTCATGTTTAAACCATTTGTGCCTAGCGTCCTATAAATGGGGCATTAGCAAACAGTGAAGACCCAGATCCATTAAGTACAGGAACTTCTGAACAACAAGGAAATAATAAAAACTAATCAGACACTCATTTTACTGGAAATGGACCAGTTCAAAGAAATATGGTAGAAGAATCCACTCGGCATAAATGGGTTAATTTGTCGTTAGATTCGGGTACCTGTCCAATTTCAGTTGTAATGCGAAGGAAATTGAGAAGATTTTATAATGGACTATTCCCCCAGCACGCTGCAGGTCAACCTTTTGCCGGTTATTATAAGACAGAAACGCAGGTTACGACGTCCAGTACTTTTAAGCCTTTAATCCCTAGCGTCCTAGATTAATGCCTTGCGTCCTTGGCAAACTGTTGGCTTAGATCAGATGCCACATACCGCGATATCTGATCAGGATCTAGATAGTTTGCCATGACACTCGTTTGCACAGAAATACTATCGTTATTGGTTGTGAAGAAATATTTAGTTGACCATATATTTGCCATTCAAATCAAAGTATTTGGAACCGATACTATTATCGGATACAGGTAGAATGCAAGGGACTCATGTCATTGTTGCATATATTACAATAACGGAAGCAATTAAGGCTAATAATAGTAACAGTCGTCATGAAAATGAAGCCAATTCCAAGTTTATTTATCCAGTGAGTTCAAAATCGTGTTCAACAAAAAGACTAATATCATATGAAACAAATATATGACGTACAAGAAGTGTATCTCATATGGCCATTTACACACTATAATACAAAGAAAACTTGAATAAATAGACACTCCCACAATTACATGGATTACTCCTCTGGAAGTATCAAAGAGACCCAAAAGTAACAAATTTATGGGGCACCGTTTTACTAATATTCCCTATTGATAGATATCCATGATTATTTATGGATATCCATAATTCGAAAAAGTGTTATCCATAATTCGAATTAGTGATATCCATAATTATTTACGAATATCCATAATTATTTAGTGATATCCATAATTCAAATTAGTGATATCCATAATTCGAGGATTATGGATATCACTAATTCGAATTATAGCTATCCAGTAATCTAAATGATTTATTGATATCACTAATTCGACTTATGGACATCACTAATTCGATTTATTGATGTCACTAATTCGAATTATCGATAGCACTCATCCGATTTATTGATATCACGAACTCGAATCATGGATATCAATAAATCAGCTCATTTAGGGATATCACTAATTCGAATTATAGATATAATTCGAAATAGTGACACCATTAATTCGAATTAGTGATATCCATAAATCATTTAGACAATTGGATATCTATAATTCGAATAAGTGATATCAATAACTCGGTCCATTTATTGATATCACTAATTCGAATCATGGATATCAATAATTCGTCTTTGCAAATAAAAAGTTGAAATAACGACTGCTCCCTTTGCAATGCAGTCATGTATCCGGAGACTCTAGGTCTCCAGATACGATCACGTATCCGAAGACCCTTCCTTTTGAAATATCAACAGATGTTCTTGTCATTTTATTGTGTTCTAACAAATAAAATACACTCTCTGAAATTGTCTATGCTCTTATTGTAAAACATTTCGTTGGGTATGAGTTAAACAAAAATGACAGTCACCGTGGTGGGCTGCTTTCACTTGGGATTTTTATGAAGGTAGTTGATGCCAAAGGTTTTAAATGATATAATGTTCTAGCAGACCATGATTGTCTTACACAATACAAGTATACTGGGTGTTACCTGTGAAATTAATAACACTTCAAATAATGCTTTAAGGGCGTCAAACCCATGAGTCCAGGATAACCGGCAAGACACTACGTTATAAGATGAAGAAGTAGGCGTGTACACTGCAAACAAATGATAGATACCATGGAATTTGCTTCTCAACATCTAACATATGCGTTTTATCTTGTTTATATGTGGAACGCAAATAGCAAATAATCATATTTTCTTCTTTTGCACTATAATACTGTTGCCATTACGCCATTTTGAAATAAAGCAAGAACTCAATCACGTGACTTAGGGAGAAATCATTTAACGATATGCCTTTGCGATGAATTATGGATATCACTGGTTCGAAATATGGATATCAATAGTTCAGCTCGATTTATTGATATCACTTATTTGAATCATGGATATACATAATTCATATTAGTTATTTCACTAATTCAGCAAATTTATTGATATCCATAATTCGAATTATGGATACCCATAATTCGAGTTAGTGATATCCATTATCAAAATTAGTGATATCCATAAATCGGGCTGAATTATGGATATCCATAATTCGAATAAGTGATATCAATAAAGCGGGCTGAATTATGGATATTCATAATTCGAATAAGTGATATCAATATATGGGTTGAATCAGTGATATCACTAATTTGAATTATGGATAGCCATAATTCGAATTATGGATATCAATACATAGGGAATAAATTGTAAAAGGCCACACCATACAAATTAACCCTTAAAGCGCTGAAAAACTGTAGTAGGCGACATTCTTTTCTTTTCTTTTCTTTTTTTTCAGAGAAAATACCTGACATTTTATGTGAATCGTCTGTGTTTGGGAAATGCTAAGCATCTGGTCTGAGTTTTGCGCTTCTGTAATCTTTATTGCTCATCTCAGAGCTGATCTGATATGCGTTGGCGCGTTTACGAACTATTTTTGCGTCACGTGACGTTTCCTTTTATAGCCTAGCTGTCATGAAAACCTGTTAAAGTGACATATATTTGTAGCCCATATGCAACAACTGTTATCTGAGCTCCGAATTCAAAGTTCTTTTTTATTATTATTATTTTGTTTAAAATGTTGTCCCTAAAAGGAAAGAATTTGGTTTCATTTCAATGTTGCCGATCCATCTTCATTTGGAGGCAAACAAATTTTGACAAGAGTTCCCTTCGCTAAATGTGTATCCATTCCTCATCAGTATCCATTCCCTTTAAATGAAACAAAGAATTTCCGTATACGTAATCGTTCCCCTTAAGTGAGACAATGAATGTCCTCATCAGTATCCATTCCTCTTAAGTAAAACAATGAATTTTCTCATGAGTATCAATTTCCCTTAACTGAAACAATGAATTTCCTCATCAGTATTCAGTCCCCTCAAGTGAAAAGTGCATTTTCTCATCAGTATCCATTCCTCGTAAGTGAATTTATAAATCCCTATCATTATCCATTCCACGGGAGTGAAACATGAATTTCCTTATAAGTACTTATTCCCCTCAAGTAAAACAATGCATTTCATCATAAGTATACATTCCCCTAAAATGACACTATGAAATTCCTATTATTTATCCATTCCCCTTAAGAGAAACAATGAACCGCCCATCAGTATCCATTCCCCTTAAGAGAAAGAATGAAATTCATCATTAGTATCCAGGCCCCTTAAGTGAAACAATGCATTTCCTCATCAATATCCTTTCCCCTCAAGTGACACTATGAATTTCCTCATCAGTATCAAATACCCTTAAGAGAAACAATGGATTTTACATCAGTATCCATTCCTCTGAAGTGAAACAATGCATTTCCAGAACAGTGTCCATTTCTCTTAGGTGAAACAATGAATTTCATCATCAGTATCCATTCCCCTTAAGTGAAACAATGCATTTCCTCATTAGTATCTAGTCCCTTTAAGTAAAAAAATGAATTTCCTCATCAGTATCCATTCCCCTTAAATGAAACAATGCATTCCCACAACAATAATCATTTCCTTTAAGTGAAACTTTGAATTTCCTCATCAGTATATATTCCCCTTAAGTGAAGCAATGAATTTCCTCATTAGTATCCATTCCCTTTAAATGAAACAATAAGTTTCCTCATAAGTATCCATTCTCCTTAAGTGAAACAATGGATTTCCACATCGGTATTAATTCCCCTTAAGTGAAACAATGCATTTCCTCGTCAGCCTCCATTCCCTTTACATGAAACAATGCATTCCAAGTATCCAGTCCCTTTAAGTCAAACAATGAATTTTCTCATCAGTATCCATTCCCCTTAAGTGAAGCAATGAATTTGCTCAGCAATATCCATTCCTCTTGAGTGAAAGAATACATCTCATGATCAGCATCCATTCCCCTTACATGAAACAATGCATTTCGTTATCAGTATCCAGTCCTTTTAAGTGAAACAATGCATTTCCTCATCAGTCTCTATTCCCAAAAACTGAAACAATGCATTTCCTCATAACTTTGCATTCCTCTTAAGTGAAACAATGCATTTCCTCATCAGTATCCATTCCCAGTAACTGAAACAATGCATTTGTTCATCAGTTTCCATTCCCTTGAACTGAAACAGTGTACTTTCTCATCACTATCCTTTGCTTTGAAGTTAAACAATGAATTTTCGCATAAGTATTCATTCCCTTTATGTTAAACAATGCATTTCCGCATTAGAATTCGTTCCCTTTAAGCTAAACAATGATTTCCTCATCTTCTTATATTCCCTTTAAGTGAAACAATGCATTTCCTCCTCAATATCTATTCCCTTTAAGTGAAACAATGCAATTCCTCATCAGTATTCATTTCCTTAAAGTGAACAATGAATTTTCTCAACAGTATCCATTCCCCTTACGTAAAGCAATGCATTTCCTCATCAGTATCCATTCCCTTTAAGTGTAACAATGGATTTCCTCATCAGTGTTCTGTCTCTTAAGTAAAACTTTGAATTTCCTCAGCAGTATATATTCCCCGTAAGTGAAACTATATATTTGTTCATCAGTATTAAATCCTCTACAGTGAAACAATGAATATCTTCATCAGTATCTCTTCCCATTAAATGAAACGATGAATTCCCTCATCATTACCTATTCCCCTAAAGTAAAACAATGCGTTTCCTCATAAGTACCAATTCCCTTTAAGTGAAATAATGCAATCCTCTCAGTATCCATTCCGCAAAAGTGAAACAATGAATTTCCTCAAGTATCCATCCCCCTAAAGTGAAACAATGAATTTCCTCATTAGTATCTATTATTACCCTTTACTGAATCAATGAATTTCCTCATCAGTATCCTTTCCATTAGTGAAACAATGAATTTCCTTGTCAGTATCCTTTCCCTTAAGTGAAACAATGACTTTCCTCATCAGTATCCATTCTTCTTAAAGTGAAACAATGAAATTTCTCATCTGTATCCTTTCCCTTAAGTGAAACAATGAAAAGTGAACCAATGAAATTCCTCATCAGTATCCATTCTCCTTAAAGTGAAACAATTTCCCCATCAGTATATTTTCCCTTCAAGTGAAATAAAGAATTTCCTCATCAGTATCCTTTCCCCTAAACTGAAATAAAGAATTTCCTCATCGGTATACATTCCCCTTCAGTAAAACAAGGAATTTCATTCTTATACTATCCCTTAAGCGAAACTATATATTTCATCATCAGTACCCGTTTCCTTTTCTGGGATAGTATACGTTCCCGTTAAGTAAAACAATGAATGACCTCATCAGTGTACATTCCCCTAAAGTAAAAAAAAAAAAAAAATAAATAAATAAATATTTTCTTTATCAATATACATTCCCCTTGGCATGAAGAACCTTTCATTTAGTCAGAGTACGCCTTTGATAGGGGCAATGAGCAGTACTCCAACCCTTTTTACATATCAGCTGCCATTGGTAGACGCTGGCTTTATGGGCTCCCAAATGAACATGAACCTGAACAACCAGCATCAACCTCTGAATTTCGTACTTCCGGTAGATAGAGCAGCAGGATGGTCAGATCAGGACATCTACAGAATCTCCCAATCTCCGTGAAATCATAGGTTTGTACAAATTTTAGGATAAGTACATTGTATAGTAAGGTGCCCGGACATTTTAACTCTTTCTCCACCAGTGGCGACTTTTGTCGTCTGCTGATAACTTTTGGAAACAGTTTGAACCCAGATCAAGCCCGACAAAACGTCGGGCCTGATCTGGATCCAAATTGTTTGACGATCTGATGTTATTTCTGAAAGATTTTTTTGAAAAAGTTAACGTAAAAAAATCGATAGACGACAAAAAAGTACGCAAAATTACCCTGCATGCAAAGAGTCAACTAAACACGCTGTTCTGATAAAACACTTGCTTTTGCCAGTATACTTCCTCAGAGCCAACAGATTCTTGTTTTATCTCAATGCTTACCATGATGGGTAACAATGTCAGCAGACGACATTTTCAAATATTTTTTTTATAATTTACCCAGAAAAATAGGCTTCAAAATTTTATGCAAGTTTCCATGAAATGTCAATGCCTATTTTCTGGGGAAAATAAAGAAAAATATCAGCAATTTGTCTTCTGTTGAATTTATCCAGAAGGTGGTCTATTACATTGTGGGGAGTCAGTTTCTTCTTATTATTTCTTTTATTGAAATTCATATCGTAAATTTAAACCTTGTAGCGTTCTATGGTGTCTGATTTGGGTAGACACTGTTGGCATAGGTCCTTTTTGGGACGCCAGGTATAAACGGCTTTAGATACAATTTTAGGAAGGAAATCTATCAACATATTTGACTCCCTTCTGAAAACTTCTAATCTAAAAATGTAGAACCCTTTTCAGAAGGGATTTTCGTGTGCTGGAATATACCAGGAAGTCACAAAAGTTGTTTCGTATAAAAACGCAGTAAATCTTACTGAATTATTTAGTCCCTTTAAACTCGGACCTAAGACGTTTTTTGGTTTGTTTGAAAACATGGCCAAGACTGGCCAAAATTTCTTCAAACTCAATATATTGTAAATAACCTCTGTCATAACATGCATGAAATCATCGCAGAACCTCTGTTTTGAAATAAAAGCCATAACAGATAGCAGACGAAATAGTTAAGTCTGATCCATTGGTTGCTATCAATATATATAATCCAGGAGTGTTAAGGGAATAAACCAAATAACAAGCTTATTTTACGGAAAGCTCTGCTTGCGTCCCTTGACCATTCCGAGGCAACTATGAATATGTTTGCTCTTTACAAAAGTGTCCTCTTTCAACCTAAAGGCGCGCGCGCGCGTGCGTGCGTGCGTGTGTGTTTTGCTTTTTTCAATAAAGGGAAAAGCGAGAGTAACGATTACTAAACATGACATCACGAAAACATACCTATATAATTTTGACCCCCTCAAACCCCACTTTTGTATAGTAAAACTGGGGTTTACAGGGGTATACATTATTTTTCTTATTTCTGCTCAAAAACATAGATTTTGGGTACTCGTTAGAACCGCCTCGCTGAGGGGGTTCTAACGAGTACCCACAATCTATGTTTTGAGCAGAAATATGAAAAAAATCAGAATTTTTATCTGAAAATTTTCAGTTTTTTAGTGGGGAAATTTTCTATATATTTGAATAGGCGTGTTTTCGTAATGAACCAGCATCCAAAGCATAAAACAAAACAAAAATGATTTTTGGCAAGAGCGCTGTGGCCTCTTAAAATTACGTGATGGTTTCCATGACCATTATACCATATATGGCAATGACAAAACTTTCCAAATATAGCAATCATTGAAATAAAGCGTCAGAAATATCGATCTGAGAACGTACAGAATATAATAACTGAATATAAACCACTCCAAAACTCACTACTGTTACCACTGAGTTGAATATCACCGTTTGGTCAGAACTAAGTTCAGACTACCTGGCTTAAGTTCTGGTTATACCAGTCACGGCAGTATACGGCGATCTGACTGAAAGTAACAAGATAATGTACGTATTTTAACACGTAATAAAGTTCACGAATAGTTCCAAAAAAGAAAAGGAACGAAAAGAAAAAAAATGAAAAGAAAATGATAAACAAAAAAACTGTTACAGGACTAGGAAATGAAGAAAAAGTAAATGGAAATAAAAACGAGAACAAAAGGCAGAGGAACTGGGGAAACGAAAAGAAAAGCTGCTACAATTGAAAACTGGTATTGCTAAAACGCAAACAAAATGTAACAGAAAGAGAAACAGCTTAAAGGGAATCAACAACAACAGAAATAAACAAGCGAGCAAATAGTATTCTCTGTGAATCATTGTCTGTTATTTTCAACAAATCTTTGGAGTCTGGTACATTAGAGTGGAAAAAGAGTTAGACAACTGCTTTATTAAAACAAAGAAGATAAAAAGTTATCGACAGATTATAGATCAATCAATCTTATCAGTGTTGTATACAAACTATTTTGTGTTGGAGTTTTACGGCCCCGTCAATACTGTTAAGGTCATGTCGAACCGGTCAGTTAACCTACTCACCTTTTTCCCAGCCAGACCTAGTCCTCTAAGCGGTTAACCAGTACCTTGTGCACATACTTTCGCCAGTAACTGACAACTGTCCTTCTTGAATCAGCGGAAGCGGGGAATTACCGAAGAAATCAGTTCATGATCAGTCTCCACAAAGTTACTTTTCGGTTTCATATATGGCGTTTACAGTGAACCCGCGTTACAACGATAGTATTTTTCCCTAAGACGATGCCATTAAAATGAATTTGCTGTTGTACAGAATACTTAGTGAGTAGACTGATGTGTAATAACGGTCTTGTGTTGTTGTTATTTCCTCATAGAACATATATTTTGGATGTTTGTTAGAATCGCCTCATTGAGGCGATTCTAACAAATACCCAAAACATATGTTTCTTTAAAATATTGAATACAATATTCTTGCATAATTTGTGACTAACTGTTACCTCTTAAGCAAAGCTTTCGTGACAGTCAAATTGTCATAATCACGAATTTTGTCGTTGTATCGAGTGTCGGTGTAAAGAGGGTTGTCTGTATTTTGTCGTTTCTCCTTGTTTTGGTGCCACCGGAGGTCTGTGTTTCTTGATTGTAGCATTTTCTGGGTATCTTCACTTATATTTTTTATGAAACCCTTTGATTAAATGCCACATAAGAGACAAATAAATTGAAAGCATATGGACATAAGATGTGTATATTTATAGATTTAATAGGAAGCAAAGGGTTCATGTAAATAGTCGTTTCTCAAAATGAATAAAAGCTACTAGTGATAACCCCAAGGGATCAATATTGTGACCAATTCTGGTCGTCGTGATATACATGTATATTATCTATTTACCAGACTTATTAATATCAGATATTAAAATTGTACAAAAGTTGTACAAAGATTCTTCAATTTTTGTTCTTTCTCTATATTGATGTGTTGAGAAACCAGTTTATGTAATAAATAAATCTGGCGGGACATTTATTAAACTGGATGTCAATAACTGTTACAAAGATATTGGAGTTTATTTGGATGAGCACTTTACATTTGGTTCACATACAGAGACCATAGTAAACTGTTTGTTGCAGTTCTTCTTTGTGCGTATGTGGTTTTCTATTTGGCGTTTTTTGTCCTTATTTTGTTCCTCATCTTCTCTTCTTTTGGTGCCTTGGGAGGGCTGTGCTTTGTGATAATGGCATTTCGTGGGTATCTTCACTTATATTTGTGAGTAAGGCTGCATCTGGAGTATGCACAGTCAGTGTGAAGAAACAGATTAATATGTCCAAAGGAGAACAGCACGTTTAATATCTAGTTTGAAAAATGAGACACCTCATGACAAAGCCAACAAAATGGCATGTGCTTCCAGCGAAGACTCAAATCAGCCCGGGCATCCGCCCAGTCTGATCAGAGTCTTCACTGTCCGCATGAAGAAAGTTTGAGTCCTTTGTTACCCATTGAGCGCACAACGAAGACTCTGGTTAGACTGGGCGGATGCCCAGGCCGATCTAAGTCTTCGCTGGGTGCACATCCATTTTGTTGGTTTTATCATTTTATAATAGATGGCTCGAATATATCCTATGAAGAGAGACTGCAGAAATTAAAATTACTTACAATGAAATAACTAAGATAAATGGAGGACGTGATTGTGGTTTATACGACTTTACGTGGAATATATAATAAGCTTGTTTCTTTAGACCTGATTTCTTTAAGTGGCCACTCAATGACTCCTAGACACTATTCAGACGCGAACTAATGTAGATATATAGAAATATTCCTTTAAATTAAAAGTTGTAAATGTTTTGGATTCGTTGTCAGAAGCAGTTATAAGTATGCCAAGCGTCAATGGCTGTAGAGTTGTGGAATAATCAAATTTTATTACTTATCAACAGACAAGTAA
>CAXHKG010000050.1:0-22403 GCA_964016985.1 Anodontia alba | reverse complement strand
CAATTGCAGGCTCTATCCACTTTGCTATTGAGCTGGGCTAAGACTAGACTTCTGTACCCATTGGCCCAACTATTTTCAAGCAAAGTCACATACCTTGTACTGCCAGGTGAATGTTTGCATGTTCTCAAGATTAACCCTAGTCCTGCTGAGCCTGGATATACCCTTTGTATCAATTGGTGTCTGAAGAAGCCAACTGATCTTGATCTGCACGATTCAGTATGCGATTTTATATCAACAATCTGGATCAAGTAATCTGATTGACTGAAAATTAGTAGTGGGTGTGGCAACTTAATTTATTCAGCAGGACAAGGGTTAACACCAACCACCATACCCTCTGGAACCACAATCTTTATAGAAGTGGAGAACTGCATCATATCGGCTTCATTGTCTTCTTTTTCTTCTGGAAAATAGATATTTTTAACACTTAACCCATTTAAACTGAACAAACTAATCCACACCATATACTGGAAAAGTTCATTTTCAATTTTTGGTATGCCAGGCTTTATGATTTTGATATTCCTAGAGAAAAATGGCTCAACTATAGTTGACTCTCGTTATCTCGACCTTGCTTATCTCTAATAACTGCTTATCTCAAAGTGAAAATCTGGTCCCTGTCTTAACATGAAAATCTAACAACCTTTTTCCAAGGTCACTAAATGACCTTGACCTTAAGCATTGATAGGTGTTTAAGCTGACTGCATTTCCATATCACAGATGATAATAGTAACAGAAAAATGCACAGTTTCAGCATTTTCTATTCAAAACCCAAAGGTATCAAATATGACCTTGACATAAAATAGGTCAAGGTCAACCTACAGCCATTATTTTAACAAAAGTACTCGGTCACCTGACGCTACATTCCAATTTTCAAGGCAATGGGCTCAGTGGTTCTGAAGAAGATTTTTTACTATATATTGGCATGGTGGCCATCTTAGTCATGTGACCTGGACTTTTCCAACAAACTTCTGTTCCCCCTCTGCCTGGAGGATGTATGTGAAATTTAATTAACAAGAGAGCCATGATGGCCCTATAACGCTCACCTGAACATTTCTGCGAAATTATTTTGTTGTGTTGAGGTTTTACGGCCCAGTCAACCCAGTGGGGTCATGTCGAGCGCGGTCAGTTTACCTAACCACACGTTTACTGGGCAGGCTTAGTCCTCTAGGCGGTTAACCAGTATTGTGCTCATTCTTTCGCCAGAAACTGACAACTGCCCTTCTTGAATCAGCGGAAGGGAGAGAATGACCGTAGAAAATATTTCATGATCAATCTCCACGAAAGAATGTTGCTGACCTCGACGGGGGTTGAACCCGCGACCTCCTGGTCTCCAGTCGGACGGCGCATCCAACTGACCCACCGAGGCCGGCTCCGAAATTATTTTGAAATCAAGCCATAGGCCTAGGAGATGTAACAAGGTTTTTCTGGTGGCCATTTTGTTCAGCAGAGCAGAACCATTTTAGCTATTTTGGTAAAGGAGTATTAGAGGAACATTTCTGTGAAATTATTTTGCAATTGGGCCCTTGGCCTAGGAGGAGACGTTGTTTAAAGATTTTTTTTTTTTTTTTTTTTTTTTGCTCTGGATGCCATTTTGTTTAGCGGAACAACACCATTTTAGCATTTTAGTAGAGGGTCACTCAAGAAACATTCCTGAAAAATCCATTAACCAGTTTAGCAGGAGATGTCTTTTAAGTAAATTGTTGTCAGATGCATGACAGTCTACACCCTTTATCTATTTTTATCTCTAGTGGCCATTTTGTTAAGCCAAAGGGAACCATTTTAGCAATTTTGGTCAAGGGACATAAGAGGAACATTTCTGTGAAATTATTTTGAATAGGCCTGTGGAGAGGTTGTTTAAAGGTTTTTCCTATTTTTCGCTCTGGTGGCCATTTTGTTCAGCTGAGCAGAACTATTTTAGCAATTTTGGTAAAGGGGCATTAGAGGAACATTTCCGTGAAATTATTTTTAAATTGGGCCATCAAGCTGGGAGGAGATGTCCTTTAAAAGATTTTTTCCTCTATTTAGCTTTGGCGGCCATTTTGTTCAGCCGAGCTAGCAGAACCATTTTAGCAATTTCGGTAGAGGGTCGCTCAAGGAACATTCCTGTAAAATTATTTCAAAATCCATTAACCTATTTACATGTAGGAGCAGATGTCTCTTAAGTAAATTGTTGATAGATGCATGACAGTCAATGCCCTTTTTCATTTTTTTAGCTCTGGTGGCCATTTTGTTCAGCAAAACAGAACCATTTTAGCAATTTTGATAAAGGGTCATAAGAGAGACATTTCTGTGAAATTATTTTGAAATCTGGACATAGGCCTAAGAGATGTCGTTTAAAGGTTTTTTTACTTTTAGCTCTGACGGCCATTTTGTTTAGCAGAATGGAACCATTATAGCAATTTTGGTAAAGGGGCATCAGAGGAACATTTCTGTGAATATATTTTGAAATCGGGCCACTGGCATGGGAGATGTCATTAAAAGTTTGTTTTTTTATTTTAAGCTCTGGTGGCCATTTTGTTCAGTGGAGTGGAACCATTTTAGCAATTTTGGTAGAGGGTCACTCAGGGAACATTCCTGTATATTTATTTCAAAATCCATTATTGTTTGTGTTGAGGTTTTACGGCCCAGTCAACCCAATGGGGTCATCTCGAGCGCAGTCAGTTTACCTAACCATGCACACGTTTACTGGGCAGGCTTAGTCCTCTAAGTTAACCAGTATTGTGCACATTCTTTTGTCAGAAACTGACAACTGCCCTTCTTGAATCAGCGGAAGGGAGAGAAGTCAAAATCCATTAATCGGTTTAGGAGAATATGTCTCTTAAGTAAATTGTTGACAGACGAATGACAGTCTATGCCCTTTTTTCTATTTTTAGCTCTGGTGGCCATTTCGTTCAGTGGCACCAAATCATTTTAGGAACTTTGGTAAAGGGGCTTTAGAGAAACATTTCAGTGAAATTATTTTGAAATCAGGCCCTTGGCCTAGAAGAAGATGTTGATTAAAATGTTTTTTTTTCTATGTTTAGCTCTGGCGGCCATTTTGTTTTGCAGAAAGGAACCATTTTAGTACTTTTGGTAAAGGGGTATAAGAGGAACATTTCTGTGAAATTATTTCGAAATCGGGCCATTGGCCTGGGAGGAGATGTTGTTTAAAGGTTTTTCTATTTTTAGCTCTGGCAGCCATTTTGTTTAGAGACGGGAAACAATTTAGGCAATTTTGGTAAAGGGGCATGAGAGGAACTTTTCTGTGAAACTATTTTGAAATCAGGCCATTGGCCTGGGACAAGATGTCGCTTAAAGGTTTTTCTATTTTTAGCTCTGGCAGCCATTTTGTTTAGGGGAGTGGAACCATTTAGGCAATTTTGGTAGAGGGTCACCCAAGAAACATTTCTGTAAAATTACTTCAAAATCCATTCACTGTTTAGGAGGAGGTGTCTTTTTAAGTAAATTGTTGAGACGCATGAAAGACAACGCATGATGGACAAAGACTGGTCACAAAAGCTCACCTTCAGCCTTTGGCCCCGTGGTTTCAGAAAAGTCTTTACAAAATGCTGACGGATGAAGGACGACGAATGACGGACGCCTACTAGTGTGTGTCCATGGCGTACACATAGCTTTAGTGCAGTGCCTTGGTGTTGTCTTAGAGAGACAACAAAACAAAGAAGTTGGATTGTCACAGAAAACAGTTAATCCCAACCTACTTTACTTGCACAGTGAACATTGCCAAACTTTCAGTTTATCAAACTATAGATAATTTTTAGCTCCCCTAATCAGAGCCAGAATACTTTTTAGACACATCGCCAGTTTGTCAAATGGACTCCTCAATATACATGTATACTGAAGATGACAACAAGGGGAGATAAGTTTAGTTTCCATTTTAGATTGAGGCTTAACATTACATACATGTAGCCTTAAAATTCATTTTCATTAAGTTTGGAAATGAGAGGCTAAAATTCATGAGACAGATTTACAAAATGATCCATTCAAAGCTTAGGATGTTTGGGTAAATTTTTTCTTCAGATGATATTTTGAAATATTTTTTTCATTTTTTTCTCTGGAGACAATTTATTTGCATGAAATTTCAAAGCCTACTTTCTGGGAAAAGTAGGATAAATACCAATTTGTTGTCTGCTGAATTGCCCAGAGTGCAGGCATATAGGTTAAAAAAGGTTTTAAGGGGAAGCCCATGGTGGAAGAATAGAAGGCAATTTAGTATCCTGCCTCCTGTTAATTAAAAGGCTGATCACTGTCAATAATCTTTCAGTAATGATGCGACTGATCAAGGCAAACATTCTGATCAAAGTTCAAAATGATTATATTAACAAGTAAGACATGTAGCATGTCTAATGGACTGTGAAATAAAGGTCAAGGTCAAATATGGATGACTGCACTCAAAAGGCCATGCTAAGATGTATGTATGTACTAAGTATTACTGGCTGTAGGAGAAATAGTTACTGAGAAACTGACCTAAACACTAACACTTCACAAGTATCAAATATCACTCTGTAGGACCAATAATTACTGAGAAACTGACCTAAATGGAAAAACTTAAGAGGATCACTGTCAATAATCTTTCAGTAATGTTGCGACTTGTTTGGGAATGGAACAAAATTTCATAGTCGATCATCTGTTTTGTAAAACTGACTGATCATCGACTAATAGTCAACTTGCAGAAAATATCTCGATCCTGCTATGGGGGATAGCTACTAATATTTTTCTTTTTTCTCCATGATATGATGTGGGTACTCAGAAAATCCTTGGGGAAATGCTTCTGAGTACCACAATAATTATGTTGTTTATGGAGAAAAAAAGAAGAATATCAGGGCCCAGTTGTTTAAAGCTAACGATGTTGTTAGTTAACGATTCGTTAAAATTTACATCGAGTAATACGCAAATATGCTAAAATTTTTTGCTGAAAAAATGTGAGTAGCTTTTGCAGTGCAAAAAATATCAGAATACTGTATATTAAATCCGCTAAAACAGTTAATGTAATGACCCTTAACGAGCTTGTAAAGCTAACGACGCTTTGAACAACTGGGCCCAGTATTTTTACAAAACAAGAGGGTCATGATGGCCCTGTAACACTCACCTGAGCAACCGAGCACTTTGAGAACCTGATCTAGAACTGATCAAGGCAAACATTCTGATCAAAGTTCAAAATGATTATATTTACAAGTAAGACAATGTAGCACGTCTAATGGACTGTGAAATAAAGGTCAAGGTCAAATATGGATGACTGCACTCAAGAGGCCATACTAAGATGTATGTATGTACTAAGTATCACTGGCTGTAGGAGCAATAGTTACTGAGAGACTGACCTAAACACAAACACTTCACAAGTACCAAATATCACTCTTAATAATTACTGAGAAACTGACCTAAATGGAAAAACTTAAGAGAGTCACTGTCAATAATCTTTCAGTAATGTTGCGACTTGTTTGGGAATGGAACAGAATTTCATAGTCGATCATCTGTTTTGTAAAACTGACTGATCATCAACTAATAGTCAACTTGTAGAAAATATCTCGATCCTGCTATGGGGGATAGCTACCTACAAGTAATATTTTTCTTTCTTCTCCATGATATGATGTGGGTACTCAGAAAATCCTTGGGGAAATGCTTCTGAGTACCACAATAATTATGTTGTTTATGGAGAAAAAAATAAGAATATCAGGGCCCAGTTGTTCAAAGCTAACGATGTCGTTAGTTAACGATTCGTTAAAATTTACATTGAGTGATACGCAAATATGCTGAAATTTTTTGCTGAAAAAATGTGAGTCTAAGCTTTTGCAGTGCAAAAAATATCAGAATACTGTATATTGAATCCGCTAAAACAGGTAAGGAAATGACCCTTAACGAGCTTGTAAAGCTAACGACGCTTTGAACAACTGGGCCCAGTATTTTTACAAAAGAAGAGGACCATGATCGCCCTGTAACACTCACCTGAGCAACCGAGCACTTTGAGAACCCGATCTAGAACTGATCAAGGCAAACATTCTGATCAAAGTTCAAAATGATTATATTAACAAGTAAGACAATGTAACATGTCTATTGGACTGTGAAATAAAGGTCAAGGTCAAATATGGATGACTGCACTCAAGAGGCCATGCTAAGATGTATGTATGTACTAAGTATCACTGGCTGTAGGAGCAATAGTTACTGAGAAACTGACCTAAACACTAACACTTCACAAGTACCAAATATCACTCTGTAGGACCAATAATTACTGAGAAACTGACCTAAATGGAAAAACTTAAGAGAGTCACTGGACAGAAAATTATTCATCACTTTGAAATCATCAAGACAAACATTTTGAGCAAGATTCATAATGATCAAAAATGTGACCCCTAGAGCATCAACAAGGTTTTCCTTTGTTTTTGGCCAGGTGAACTAGTTTCTGATATCAAGTGACCCAGTAACAAAGTTTTCTGCTGACTTGGCCCGGTGACCTAGTTTTTGATCACAAGTGACCCAGTTTCGAACTTGACCTAAAAATCATCAAGAGAAACATTTTGAGCAAGATTTATGATGATTGCTTCCAAAATGTGACCGCTAGAGTGATAAGATTTTCCACTGATTTGGCAAGGTGACCTAGTTTTTGACCTCAGGTGACCCAGTTTCAAACTTAACCTAGAAATCATTAAGACAAACATTCTGAGCAAGATTCATGATTGACTGCTTCAAACATGTGACCGCTAGAGTGTTAACAAGGTTTTCTGCTGATTTGGCCTGGTGACCTAGTTTTTGACCACAAGTGACCCAGTTTCAAACTTGACCTAGAAATCGTCAAGACAAACATTTTGAGCAAGATTCATGATGATTGCTTGAAAAATGTGACCGCTAGAGTGATAAAATTTTACGCAGATTTGGCCTGGTGACCTAGTTTTTGACCCCAGGTGTTCCAGTTTCAAACTTGACCTAGAAATCATCAAGACAAACATTCTGAACAAGATTCATGATGATTGCTTCAAAAATGTGAGCGCTAGAGTGTTAACAATGTTTTCTGCTGATTTGGCCTGGTGACCTAGTTTTTGACCCCAAGTGACCCAGTTTCAATCATATCCTAGAACTCATCAAGACAAACATTTTGAGCAAGATTCATAATGATTGCTTAAAAATGTGACCACTAGAGTGTTAACGAGGTTTTCTGCTGATTTAGCCCAGTGACCTAGTTTTTTAATTCCAAGTGACCCAGTTTCAAACCTGACCTAGAAATCATCAAGACAAACATTTTGAGCAAGATTCATGATGATTGCTTCAAAAATGTGACCGCTAGAGTGTTAACAAGGTTTTCTGCTGATTTGGCCTGGTGACCTAGTTTTTTACTCCAAGTGATCCAGTTTCGAATCTGACCTAGAAATCATCAAGACAAACATTCTGAACAGGATCCATGATGATTGCTTTAAAAATGACCGCTATTGTGTTAACAAGGTTTTCTGCTGATTTGGCCTGGTGACATAGTATTGACCCCTAAGTGACCCAGTTTCGAACTTGACCTAGAAATCATCAAGACAAACATTTTGAGCAAGATTCATGATGATTACTTCAAAAATGTGACCGCTCGGGTGTTAACAAGGTTTTCTGCTGATTTGGCCAGGTGACCTATTTTTTGACCCCAAGTGACCCAATTTTGAACTTGACCTAGAAATCATCAAGACATACTTATTGAGCAAGATTCATGATGATTGTTTCAAAAATGTGACTGCTAGAGTGTTAACAAGGTTTTCTGCTGATCTGGCCCGGTGACCTAGTTTTTGACCCCAAGTGACCCAGTTTCAAACTTGACCTAGATTTAATAAAGAAGTTTCATCAAGATTGGGTCAAAATTATGGCCTCTAGAGTGTTAAGTTTTTCCTTTAATTTGACCTGGTGACCTAGTTTTTGCCCCAAGTGACCCAGTATCAAACTTGACCTAGATTTCATAGAAGCAAACATTCTGACCAAGTTTCATCAAGATTGGGTCAAAACTGTGACCTCTAGAGTGTTAACAAACTAATTGTTGACGACGGATGACGGACAGAGGGTGATGACAATAGAGCTCGCACTCTGAGCTTTTGCTCAGGCGAGCTAAAAAAAAAAAAAAAAAAAAAAAAAAAGTACCTTACCTGAAGTTATGGTTACATGTATATATTTCATGCTATTCTTTTCAAATTTCTTCACTTTTATTCACCATGAAATTAAAATTACCTAAACAGACAACTTCTTTATTTACTCTTCCCAACTTGCCTTATAAAACAAGAAACCGACAGAAAGCGATGTCGCACCTGCGGGGATTAAGTCATACAAGTTCCTATTTGTATTGAAAAAAATCTATTTTGCAGTATTCAAGAAACTGATGTGTTAGAAAAATGGACAAAGCAGAAAATTTGGAATACTGGCTTGAAAAATTTTATCTAAACCTGTCCATTACTTCACAAGATATTGATATGAGCGAATATCATTTTTGCCCATTAATCAAGGCCAGTAACTCAGCTGAAAATTAATGAAAAATGTCATGTGACAATCCCAAGCTAGGTATTGTTAACAAAAATATGATCCTAATCCATCAATTCTTTCACAAGATATTTGAGCGGAAACCAATTTGGGGCATAAATCAAGGGCCCCTAACTCTGCTGAAATGAATCTGAGATTTATGTGCAAACAATATACACATCTTCAGACCATGACCTAATCATCTGTGATTAGTTTCAAAGCTATTGGCCTAAAACTGCAGGAGGAGTTGCGCTCACAAAACACCCACTGACTATAAGGGTTTTAGGCAAAAACTGACTAAGTTAACAAAGCTGAAAAAGTTGAAAAAAAAAAAAATCTGAGATTTATGTGCAAACAATATGCAAATCTTCAGACCCTGACCTAATCATATCTGAAGTTTCAAAACTATTGGCAGGAGGAGTTGCGCTTACAAGACACCCACTGACTATTAGGGTTTTAGGTAAAAACTGACAAAAGTTAACAAAGTGGACAAAAGTTGAAAAAAAAAATCTGAGAATTATGAACAAACAATATGCATATCTACACACCATGTATCATATCATAATCATAATCGGATTTTTGATTAACGTGCAGGTACAGGGGCAACATCCACATCAGTGGGCCCCCTTCCAGATAGCTGGCTTGCTGCACACATGGCAGATCTCACACCAGATCTCCAGGTACGTCTATCATGAGGGTTGATAGCCGAGAACTTCCACTCTCTGCAATCCCTCTCTGTCAGCTGCTTCCATGTCATTTTGGGCCTCCCAGGCCCACGCTTTCCATCAACCTGTATGAAGTGAACCATGTGAAGTTTCAAAATGACTGGCCAAAAACCGTAGGAGGAGTTGCGCTCACGAGACACCCACTGACTATTAGGGTTTTAGGTAAAAACTGACTAAGTTAACGAAGCGGAAAAAGTTGAAAAAAAAAAAAAAATCTGAGAATTATGAGCAAACAACATGCACATCTACACGCCATGGACAAAACATCTGTGAAGTTTCAAAACGATTGGCCAAAAACTGTAGGAGGAGTTGCGCTCACAAGTCAACTGTTGACAAACGGACGGACAAGTCACGGCACGCCTATATCACACCTGCGTGCTAACGCAGTTGCGACAACAAACCAGACTCACGCACCTTAGTGAAACAGCCACTCCAGATATGCAGATATTCTGCAACATTTTTCCAATCCGTTCATTGCAACTAATAAAAGGATCATCATTTGAGCAGTTCTTGGTTTTGAAGAAGAATGTTTTTTTTTTACTATTTTTACTATTATTATTTTCTTACCATACATGTATATGGGCATGACAGTTGATGGAGCGTGACCATTTGAACAAACTTTCAATCCCACTTCAACAGTAGGATCGGCCTGAAGTTTGGTGGAATTTGGCCAAGTGCTTTCTGAAGAGTTAACAATATCATGATTTTGTACATGTATACAGCACAGGGGAAGGGGAAGATAATGCTCGTGGAGTGATTGTCAAATATGGTTCACATCACTTCACTGGTTATGGAGAAACTGCAACTTTACCATTTTCCCATTATTATGTCCCTCCACAAAAAGTGGCAAGGTCTGTTGTTATACCATCCGAAATTTGAGAGACCGTCCGTCAGCACTTCATAAATTCTTGTCTGCTCTGTAACTCTGATACCATTTGAGATATTTTCTCGAAACTTCATATTAATGTAAAGCACTATAAGATAATGTGCAGAACACATGACACAGAACTCTGGTTTGCCTACTTTTGGAGTTATTATCCTTTGAACATTGAACACAGTATGTTCAATGTTCAAAGGATAATAACTCCAAAAGTAGGCAAGTCATAGCCATTTCTACTATGGACTCGTCCCCTCCGTATCTGATATCGTCATGATGTTTTCATGAAACTTCACACAAATGTAAAGCACAAGACAATGGGCAGAACACATAAACCGTAACTTTGGATTGCCCGTTTTTGGAGTTACTGCCCTTTGAACGTTGAACATAGCCATTTCCACCATGTACTCGTCTGCTCTGTAAGTTGAAAACCATTTGAGATGTATTTTCATAAAATCTCACACAAATGTAATACACTATGAGACAACGTGCAGAACACAAAAACCATAAACTCTAGTCAACCTACCTTTGGCGTTTTCGTCCTTTGAACATCTTAAATATTGAAACTAGCCATTTCTACTATGTACTAGTGTCCGCTTTGTAAGTTGAAAACTGTTTCAGATATTCTGATGAAACTTCACACAAATTTTAAGCTTTATTAGACAACACAAAGAACTCAAAAACCATAACTCTGGTTTGCCTGCTTGTGGAGTGATTGCCCTTGGAAACACTGAACATAGCCATTTCTACCATGTACTTGTGTCCACTCTGTAAGTAGAAAACCGTTTGAGATATTTTCACAAAATTTCTCACAAATGTACAGCACCATAAGAGGATGTGCAGAACCCTTGAACAGTAGCTCTGGTTATCCAACTCTTGGAGTTACTACCCTTTGAACATAGTAGATATTGATTGATTGTGTTGGAGTTTAATGACACATCAACCATTGTGGACATTTTGTGTCGTCTCCCAGAGAAAGGGAGAAGAGAGACAGTAGAGATGAAAGAGAGGGACAGGGGGGGAAAGAGGAATATGAATGAAAGTGAAGAAACAAAAGAAATAGAAAACTTTCCCCCTCTACCCTTACCTGCTGCAAAGATAGTAGGCCTTGCCCACAGTATAGCCAATCTCAGTTGGACGCCCCAGTGCAACAAGATACATGACACCTTTGTCTCACCCATAGTAGATATTGAAAATAGCCATTTCTACCATGTAAGAAATCATGTCGGCTCGTTGGAAGCCATTTCAGATATTTTGATAAAACTTCATACAAACGTAAAGCATCATGAGACGAGGTGCAGAACACACAAACTGTACTTCTACCTGACCTCTTTTTGGAGTTATGGTCCTTTTAACATTGAATATAGTGATTTCTGTAATATATGTGTCGGCTCAATGACTTGAGATCTATGGAATACATGTGTATCAGCAACGTGTACTGAGGCAAATAGATTTCTTGGTTACGCACCACCCCCTTCCCCCCTCTTTATCAATGTCCTCAGGATGTAAAAGAGGCAGCATATAGGGGACTTGTTCACCCATTTGGAATATGCAAACAACAGACACATAGTTTGTGCATCCGCGCAGTCTGATCAGCACCGCTGTTGTTTGCTGTCTAGACAGTATAAAACATATCAAAACTTTTAAGACTAGCTAATTGGGCGCTGTGGCCGAGTTATAGTCAGTCTATGGCTGAGAAGGCCAGTCTGAGTCTTACCTCGGATCTAATAATACCCGGACGTCACTAACGAAACTGCCAAAATATGTTGTCTTGGTTTGACTTCAGCACTATTTAACAGCACTATGGTCATTAAGAAACTCTGGCGTGATTGAGAGGGGGGAGGGTGAAGGGGGGTGGGGTTATAAAAGTATCAAGAGGACCATGGTGGTCCTATATCGCTCACCTGAGCAAACAGATTTGCATACTTACTGTTGAAGCTTCAGCCAAGTTCACTGCTCTAAGATTTTTGTATAAATTTTATAGGCCTGCCCCGCAGCCCCCGCTCCCCCAATCCCCACCTCAGGGGCCATGTTTTTTTTTAATGCATCATGACAACTTGAACTGAATCTTGAAAGAGGGTCACCAAAGGAACAAGTTATATTGAAACTGGTCCAGTGGTTTCTGACAAAAAAGATTTTTAAAGTGTTTTATATAGCTATAGAGCCTTACCCCCTAACAGTTTTTCGACGAATCATGACAGCTTGAACAAACTTGGTAAAGGGTCACCAAAGGAACATTTCTGCAAAATTATACGGAAATCGGTCCAGTGGTTTCTGACAAGAAGAATTTTTAAGTTTTCTATATAGATATATAGGGAAAATAAGCCCTGCCCCCTGGCGGCCATGTTTTTTGACCAATCCAAATCTTAGTAGAGAATCACCAAAGGAACATTTCTGCAAAATTATATTGAAATCGGTCCAGTGTTTCTGACAAGAAGATTTTTAAAACTTTCTATATAGATATATAGGGAAAATAAGCCCCGCCCCCTGGCGGCCATGTTTTTTGACGAATCCTAATGGCTTGAACAATCTTAGTAGAGGATCATCAAAGGAACATTCCTGTAAAATTATATGGAAATTGGTCCAGTGGTTTCTGATAAGATTTGTAAAGTTTTCTACATAGATATATAGGGAAAATAAGCACCGTCCCCTGGCTGCCATGTTTTTTGACGAATCCAAATGGCTTGAACAACCTTGGTAGAGGATCACCAAAGGAACATTTCTGCAAAAGTATATGGAAATCAGTCCAGTGGTTTCTGACAAGAAGATTTTTTTAAGTTTTCTATATAGATATATATAGGGAAAATAAGCCCTGCCCCCTGGCGGCCATGTTTTTTGAAGAATCCAAATGGCTTGAACAATCTTGGTAGAGGATCACCAAAGGAACATTTCTGCAAAATTATATTGAAATCGGTCCAGTGGTTTCTGACAAGAAGATTTTTAAATTTTTCTATATAGATAATATAGGGAAAATAAGCCCCGCCCCCTGGCGGCCATGTTTTTTGACGAATCCAAATGGCTTGAACAATCTTGGTAGAGGGTCACCAAAGGAACATTTCTGTAAAATTATACGGAAATCGGTCCAGTGGTTTCTGACAAGAAGATTTTTTAAGTTTTTAGTTAAAAAATCTATTTTTAGCTCCTGTGACCTAGATATGCAATGGACCAGAACCATTTGAACAACTCTGAAAGAAGACCAACCAAGGATCATTCCTGTGAAGTTTGGTCAAATTCCAATCAGTGGTTTAGGAGGAGATGTTGTTTAAAGATCGTGGACGGACGGACGACGACGGACGGTGAGTGATCACAATACCTCACCTTGAGCCTTCGGCTCAGGTGAGCTAAAAAGTAAGAAAGCTAAAGTTGTCTTTTCTTGTATGCGACACATTATCTGGTCCTGTTCTACATTTCTTCCAAGTATCATAAAAATATTCCAAAGGGTCTTTTAGTTACAGAGCAGACATGAAATCAATGGATAATCACTGTCAGACATAATAAAGGGAGATAATGCCAAAAGTAAGAAAGGCAGAGTTGTCATTCTTGTACGTGACATGTTCTGGGCCTGTTCTACATTTCTACCAAGTATCATAAAAATATTCCAAAGGGTCTTGGACTTACAGAGCAGACACAAAATCAATGGATTATCACTGCCAAATAGAACAAAGGGAGATAATGCCAAAAAGTAAGAACAGCAGAGTTGTCATTCTTGTTAGTGACACATCTGGTCCTGTTCTACATTTCTGCCAAGTATCATCGAAATATTCCAAAGCGTATTTAGGTTACTGAGCAGACGAGAAATCTATTTAAAACAAAACAAAGGGAGATAAAGCCAAATGTAAGAAAGCCAGAGTTGTCATTTTTTTATGCAGTGCGTTGTCTGGTCCTGTGCTACATTTCTATAAAGTATAAAAATATTCCAAAGGGTCTTTAACTTACAAAACGGAGACAATATCAATGGATAATCATTGTCAAATATAACAAAGGGAGATAACGCCAAAAGTAAGATAGGCAGTCTTTCTTGTATGTGACAGATCGTCCGGTCCTGTTCTACATTTTTACCAAGTATCATAAAAATATTCTAAATGGTATGTGACTTAGAGCAGACATGAAATCAATAGATTATCACTGTCAGACATAACAAAGGGAAATAAATTCCAAAAGAAAGGCAGAGTTGTCATTCTTGCATGCGACGTCTTCTGGTCCTGTTCTACATTTCTACATTTTAGTATCATAAAAATATTGCGAAGGGTCTTAGACTTACAGAATGGACACAATATCAATGGATAATCACTGTCAAATATAACAAAGGGAGATAATGCCAAAAGGTAGAAAGGCAGAGTTGTCATTCTTGTGTGCAACACCTCGTCTGGTCCTATTCTACATTTCTGCCAAGTACCATCGAAATATTCCAAAGGGTATATGAGTTACAGAGCGGACACGAAATTTTTTTTTAAATAAAACAAAGGGTGATAACTTCAAATGTAAGAATGCCAGAGTTGTCAATCTTGTATGTGACACGTCATCTCGTCCTGATCTACATTTCTACCAAGTATCATCAAAATATTCCAAGGGGTATTGAAGTTACAGAGCGGACAAGAAGTTTGACACCGACTGGGTCTGTCCCAAAAACACAGGATCCATCCCAAAAACGGTATGTCTCCCCCTCCTCCTACATTTGGTAGGGGGGACATAATGAGGCCCTCCCAGGCAGTACCTGTTCCCTTGTCCCCTGATTTGATTTGATTGTGTTGGGGTTTAACGACACGTCAACCCTTGAGGGTCATTTTGTGTCGTCTCCCAGAGAAAGGGAGAAAAGAGACAGAAGAGAGAGTAGAGGAGATGAAAGAGAGGGACAGGGAAGAAAGAGGAACAGGAATGAAAGTGAAGAAACAGAAGAAATAAAAACATTCCCCCTCTACCCTTACCCACTACAAGGATAGCAGGCCTTGCCCAACTGTAAGCCAATATCAGTTGGACACCCCAGTGATGTAAGATACACAGCACCTTCGCACCTTGTCCCCTGAAAAAAATTCGACATTTTCCCTTGTTCCCGAAAATCAAAATCTTGATTTTCTATGTTCCTGGTGTTCCCCAAAATTGCCTTTGTTCCCCTATTCCCTTCAGTTTTAGGCTTTTGTTCCCTTGTTCCCCTGAAATAAATAACCTTCTGTTCCCCAAAACCCCTGGGAGGGCTTCATTAACCTCTGGTGAGAGCTAGGGACTAACTTCCCATATCACAGGTCCTGGTGAATGAATGTCATGTTGAGATGTATCACCAGTATAGAGGCCTTCCCAGCGGAGGGGTACCTGTTCCCCTGAAAATATCGGGATTTTCCCTTGTTCCCCAAAATCAAAATCTTGATTTTCTACGTTCCGTTCCCCAAAATGGCCTTTGATCACCTGTTCCCTTCAGTTTTAGACTTGTGTTCCCTTGTTCCCCAGAAATAAATGACCTTATTCCCCTGTTCCCCAAAACCCCTGGGATGGCATTATAATTCTGATTCTTAGGGCCTCTTTTGTGACCGGAGAAGCGAGTTATACATTTTTCGCAGCGAAATTCCATTGCAACTACTCTTACTTTATAATTATGTAGCCTCCATCTCCAGCATGTCACTACCAACCAGCATTGAGTTGCTCCTCAGCTTATCCTGGAACAATAGGATCCACAAAAATATAGACTTACCAGGGTTGCACGCTGCTTCCCGCCACTCCGAATGGTGCTGTCCGAAATGGACAGCATTGGCTGTCCGAAACGGACAGCATTGGACGTCTTTTACACAATAAGACTAGTGACACTGCTACCGTTGCACGGGTGAAGTTACTTTCTTTCTCTCGATACTGGTTTCGGTCAACTATGACCATGATGGCAGATTTGTGGTGTGACAACAATGAATTTGTTGCAAAACCACCAACAGATTAAATCTTTTACAATGCCCACAGCTCAGGCCCACAGGGGCAAGCGATCCATACCTAGCCCCTGTCCAATTCGGATCGGGACGTTCTGGAGCCCCCCGCCACCCAACATCCTCCCCCCAACCTCCCTTTGCAGGAAAAGTCACACCCTGTACAGAATAAAGAACATTACAGTAATTAAAAAATGGTTACTTGTAGCCCTTCATCCTGCAACCCGGAGTCTTCAATGCCCGGTACAATGTATACCGTCTGTGTCCTCCTAGGAGGTTCGGTATTTGGGAATACCGAAATCCAATATTAATTACCGAAATCCAACTATATTGTCAAGTTTAACATGATTTGTGTAAATTTAGACATATGCACTGTTAAATAATATATAAACAGACAATATGGCCAAGTTTTGAAAAATATTTTGGTATAAAAAAATTAATAACGATTTTTTTAATGTTTTTTTTTTTTTTTTTTTTTACAATTTCGGAATCTACCGAAATCCAATATTAATACAACTATATTATCAAGTTTACCACGATTTGTGTAAATTTAGACATATACACTGTTAAATAATCTATAAACAGATAATATGTCCAAATTTGGAAGAATTTTTTGGAATAATAAGATTTGATTAATGTTTTTATAATGTTCATAGGTGGAGTTACTTCCCTTCGTAGCTTAGCTCTGTGACAGGTACATAGAAATACGGGGAAACACAGCGAAACATTTTTCATATATTTCCAATAAATAAAGCTTTGATTTTTCTTGCAAATTGTCTCCACTGGAGACGATATCAAGCATGAAATGTCAAGATATAAAGCATAGTATTGGTTTTGTTTTGCATATCTGCATGCAAATCGGTAGCCTAACGATTGTAAAAACTCTCCACACAAATACTTCATTTAAATGGATTTGTCCAAACTTAACCTTTACCACTTTCTGGGATAATTCAGCAGATGACACAGAATACAGCGCCTGATCAGGGTCTGTTTTTTTTTTTTTTGTTTTTTTTTGGCATCGAATTGCATACAAACTTAAAAAAATACTCTCCCACACAAACTAAATAGAGCTGAATAAGCTTACCCATGGCTAATTCAACAGACGTTTATTTGTTATTTCTTATTTTTCCCAGAAAGGGTTTGATCCGGGTCTACACCTTTTTTGTGCGCATATAACGCATTGATTGACCAGTAACAACCTTTACGCGGCGATTAGCCGATCCCGGTGTAAGGTGTGTGTGTGTGGGGGGGGGGGGGAGGGGGCGGGGGTGGTGTTGTTACAGATTCTCTGCGTTATATAGCTATGTCTGGTAGATAGTTATTTAAGCCTGGTGAACTCAAATAGTGTATTCCTAGATCAGATGCCACGCTCCGTGTCGTTTGATCTGGAACTACAGTATTTGCTTATGTCCTTTTATAAATGGATTAATATACTTTAGCTATTGTATATAATTATATAATGTGTATACAGCTATCAATTTACTTTTGGGCCATCTTCTAATTTGGTTAACATATATTTTAAATATTTTAAAAATCTATCAAGTTTACAATTTCAGAATTTTCTATATATAGACATTCGCATTTTTTTTTACATTAAAAGTTGCATTAATTATTTTATTTCTGGAGTTGAGTTTACTACTTTAAAATTATTCTATTATTCTACTTCATATGGCATTGTTAAATTTATGGCACGGGCGTCAAGCTAAAAAAGTGCCTTTGAACATGCGCAAAATGTACGGATTCACCCCGACGGGCAAATGACGTCTTAGGAACGTCGCATCCACGTTGTGTGCCCGCTGGGACATCTTCCAGTTGCCCTGCATGCAGTTTCATCCGGGCCTTTGATCTCGATTCATACATTTTGCAGTATCCAATGAGTCTTTAGCAGACAGTGAAGACTCTGATCAGGCTGTGCATCCGCGCAGTCTGCCATCTGGGCCTTCGCTGTCCAATATGTCTGAGGACACGTTTTCGTATGGCTGGCAGATATATGGTTGATTCTTCAAATTGTTTAGTTTAATAAGTTGATATTTGAATATACATTGTGCTTTTATATACTTTATGCTGTTTAGAGAGAGAGAGAGAGAGAGAGAGGGGGGGGGGAGGGAGAGAGAGAGCTTTTATTACACTGAATTGATTACTTAATGGAATAAAACAGTGCAAGTATATAACATGTCTTGCTATATTTTATCTCTATTTGCCCTCTTTTGTCATCTGCCCAGACAAAACGTAATGTTTTCTATATATCCGTCATGCACAGAGCAAAGCTACGAAGGGAAGTAACTCCATCTATGAAAATTATAAAAACGTTAATAAAATCGTTATTATTCCAAAAAAATCTTCCAAACTTGGACATATTATCTGTTTATATAATATTTAACAGAGTATATGTCTACATTTACACAAATCATGGTAAACTTGATAATATAGTTGGATTTCGGTAATTAATATTTAATTTTGGTAGATTTCTAAATTGTAAAAGACGTTAATAAAATCATTATTATTCCAGGAAATTCTTCCAAACTTGGCCATATTATCTGTTTATATATTATTTAACATTGTATATGTCTAAATTTACACAAATCATGGTAAACTTGATAATATAGTTGGATTTCGGTAATTAATATTGGATTCCGGTAGATTCCGGTAAACATTGGATTTCGGTAATCCCAAATACCCTGTTAAGACGTAATGGAAGAACGAACGAAAAAAAAAAAAAAAAAAAAAAAAAAAAAAAAAAAAAAAAAACAGATATTATATTTTGGCCGAAACCCATCCATTGTCTCCGAAGAGACAGCTTCCGGGTAGTAAGGCCATTCCAATTTACAGTTGTCCGGGAAAAAGGGAGTTCTTAAAACCGTCGTTAGAAAGCGTTCGGACGGTGATACTGACAGGGATGGGACCTGTTTCTCCTGTTCCCTCCATCGGCCTCTGACAGGTACCAATTCTTATTTAAAATAGCAAGATGGTTATGGATTTTGTAGAATAGAGTCCGAGAAGCCTGCTGTCGTCTTTCCTGCAGATCTGGCCCCTGGAGTTCTTCAAGCAGTTTCTCCAACGTGACTGATTGCGCCAGCACCTACAGGTCCAACGGGCAGCAGTCCTGTACTTTTCTATTCTATTAATATCTACTTGGCGACAGGGCATCCAAACTGGCGCTGCACATTTAATTGTGGGCCGGACCAGAGTTTTGTATGCAGCAGCCTTGCAATTTCCTTTGATGCAAAAGTTAAGTTTCTACGAAGGCAATCTTTTGTCTTTGTAGCCTTACTAGTAATTTCATTGATGTGCTGACCCCACTCGAGGTCTTCCATGATTTTAAGGATAATCCACCGGCTATCCAAACATGGCGGTTAAATTTGCCACCTCTACACGTTATCATAAAATCTCAACAAATATCACAAATTAAATGTGTGTCTCATAAATTCAACAGGATAACTTATAAAATGTATTTTTATCTATTAATAACCACTTGCATTATGAAAACACGCCTATTCAAATAAATTGAAAATTTCACCACCAAAAGCTGAAAATTTTCAGATAAAAATTCTGATATTTTTCATAGAACATAGATTGTGGGTACTCGTTAGAACCACCTCGCCAAGGCGGTTCTAACGAGTACCCACAATCTATGTTTTTGAGCAGAAATAAGAAAAATAATGTATACCCTTGTAAACCCCTGTTTTACTATATAAAAGTGGGGTTTAAGAGGGTCAAAATTATATAGGTATGTTTTCGTGATGATATGTCTTGACATGTAGGTTATCTGCTGAATTTGTGAGACACATTTAATTTGTGATGTTTGTTGATATTTTATAATGACGTATGGAGGTGGCCAATTTCACCGCCGTGTTTGGTTATCCATTTCAGTATGTTGCAATAGTGCAGCTGGTTGAGCAGAACACTCCGTATGAACGATTAGACGATTGTTTTGTTCACGAGATCCTAGCTGCACCTCATTTTGTTTCAACTACCCTTACTTCGCTTATGGTCATTGACTTTTACATATCCTATTATTGTAAATATGTATTATTGGATATAATTATTATTATTATTATTATTATTTTATTATTATTATTTGTTGTTTTTTGTTTTTGTTTTTTTGTGTGTGTTTTTTTATTTTTTATTTTTTTTTTGTTTTGTTTTGTTGTTGTTGTTGTTTGGTATTGTCTTTTTTTTTTGGGGGGGGGGGGGGGGGTTCTTATCCGCTTTTTTTCACAGTTAATAATTACAAAATACACTTTCTTTCTTTACATACTTTTCTTATACATTAAATTCTTCCAAGAAGTAAAATAAAATAAATAAAAATAACAAAATAAAACACGAAGATTCGTCCAGATTTGTGGCTTAGGAAACCTTCCACTGAGCTACTGCACACCGGGTAGGCGGCAATCAGGAACAACCCTGGCAATCTGAAACGCAGGTTTGGGGTAAATTAGTTTATCTAGTGTTCTTGCAATCAGATACTGCGGTTAGAATCGAAACTAATCCGTCTTCTTGCAGCAGAACGTATGAATTTTTGACCCATTTGGGATAATTTTACTGATTTAGTTTCATTTATGTCATACTGATCATCTTACTTTTTATCTTCAGCTTTCATTCAGTAAAAATCAGTTCTACTGTAGTTTACTGTTATCTGTCATTGTATGTCTTCATGTTTGTCTTGGTGCATTTTTTTATTTTGGATGGCCGTTTGGCCATTTTTTTTTTTTTTTTTTTTTTTTTTTTTTTTTTTTGAAGAAACTGTCCTTTCGGCTTTCTGCTTATAGTGTTTTGATTGTGGCGCCGTTGCTTTAAATGCGCCCTTCTTTCCCTTTGGTGTCTTGGAACGGAAGGTGTTAGGTACTTGTATCGATTCCTGATCATTGCCTTCCTTTCTATTCTCATGCAAATTCCGGAGTTCTGAAACGATGTCCTAAACAATTTATATGTCTATGAAAAAATGACTGCCGTCCGTATATAAATGTTAAATTGCCCGGTTCAATGTTTACTATCAAGGGAGCTAGGAATGGACAAAGAGCTTAGGGATAGGAAAAACTGGCTTTCAAAAACGATATTTCCAAAATTCAAATGCAATCGACTAACTCGTGGTCCGTGAACCCAGGGCAACTCGCAGATCAAACTGGTCGTGCAACTGATTTACACTGCTATATTGCTTACAACACTGCTACGGGCTAACCAACAGACTCAACAGATCAGACGGCATTCCGATGTGCGAGAGGTCCTGGGT
This sequence comes from Anodontia alba, assembly GCA_964016985.1. Taxonomy (NCBI): domain Eukaryota; kingdom Metazoa; phylum Mollusca; class Bivalvia; order Lucinida; family Lucinidae; genus Anodontia; species Anodontia alba. Next base: position 1,202 of record CAXHKG010000050.1, on the reverse strand, counting down.
TGGTCCCAGTCGGGCAAATTTCCTTTTTGCTCCCCTGTTACATTTTGTGGCTCAGTTTTGGTCTGTTCACTGGCTGAGAGCAGTAAAGAGACTGCAATGTCGGTTTAGGGGATGGTTTGAATCAGATTTGGGGACGAATCTAATTAAGCTAGAGGAAATTGCAACCCGCTAACAATATGACCCTGTAGCTCAGCCGGCTTTCTGGTGTGCGAGAGGTCCTGTGTCCGAGTGCTGGTGGGTCATTTGCTTTTTCGTGCTATGTTACATTAGTATCTCACAGAGTAGATCTACATGTAAAGCACATGTATGAGTAACGTTTTATGCAAATTAAATGTAACAAGATTATTTGAGCCTCGTCTTCGTGGGTGTCCGACCCGGTAAGACAAAAACCGGCCTGATTTGTCTCAGAAGCCCCTCAGAGGCATGAATTATGGCATACAGCAGCATAAGTAATCATACTTTCCAAGCAGCGAACAACTAAAGCGTTGATCAGACAGCGCGGATGTGCAGGCTGATCTGCACCTTTTTGTTCGCACATGCAATTAGCAGGTTTTCTCACGACGAGGCTCATTTCGTGTTGGCGTTGAACTAATATATCACATTGTCAACAAGTTTTATACTATTCATATATATATGCGAACAACAAAGCTTTAGTCTGATCAGGGCCTTTGTTGTTCGCTTCTTGGACAATATAGCTACTAAGCTTGCTATATGGTGAAATTCATATACCTGCAGAGCTCCTGCAGAGCGTTAGAACCGCCTCGGCGAGGCGGTTCTAACGAGTACCCACAATCTATGTTTTTCAGCAGAAATAAGAAAAATAATGTATACCCGTGTAAACCATAATTCTACTAAATAAAAGTGGGGTTTTAGGGGATCAACATTATATAGGCATGTTGTCGTGATGTCCGTTATTAAGACCAGTTTTTTGCCAGTCCGAAATGGGTTTTCTTTGTTGTACATAGCTCAAGATAAAAGCTAAAATATTTTGTCTTATTTTTCCACAAAAAATATGTTGTGGGTATTCATTAGAAGCGCCTCGGCGATGCGCTTCTGATTAGCACTACATGTATTTTTTGTGGAGAAGTAAGAAAAAGTATTCTACTATATAATTAGAAAATGTGTTCATGGACACGGATACCCTGCTCTGTGCTTGCCATAATTATTTACTTTTACCACTCTATGGGTAAATTCACCAGATG